>PYHW01009669.1:15288-45474 GCA_013186435.1 Turdus rufiventris | reverse complement strand
AAAAAAAAAAGAAAAAACCCAAACAAACCCAAAAACTGCCTTTTCCCAGCTATTCCCTTTCTTGGGATAAGGGAAAAATTAAATTTCCTAAGGACAAAGATAAAACCTGAAATGTCTGACATATAAATGGGAAAGAAGTAATTACCATACCCATGAAATTTGCAGTAGTAAACACATTGTGCTTCTTAAATTTTCTTTTGAATTGGAAAGAAGCAGAGGGCTTGGAATTATGCAAATACAGAGGAATGATAGCTAATAAATGTACATGGGATATTGGTTGCAATATTTTTTTTACCTACTTATATTTAACTTCCTCTTCAGAAATGAAAACTGACCTCTGTTCTTCCCTGCAGCTCAGCATGTCGTACCTTTAAGAGAATGAACCTATCCTGAACTCAAGGCAGTTTGTTCTTTTCCTGCTGTAGCATGAATCTTGGAGAGATTATAACCAATTTAAGCAGGATGGGGGATTCTGTTTCTAACTAGCTAGAAGCAAACTGCTGAAGAACCAGCAAGGGAAAATGAGAGGTATTCACAATAGTCTCCAGCTTGGATTACATGTATCTTGAAAGCACTAGCAGCAGATGCTTGTGGAAGTGATTATGCACTGGATCATGCACACATCCTTCTGGCTGCCAACATCACTTAGGCACATTTTGTAGTGCAGGAAAAATCCCCTTCAGTTTACAGGAGAAGGAGCTCAGAGTACACTGCAGAAAGCACCAAGAATCATGGTGTTTAAAGGTGCTCAGCAGTCACTCTGCTGCTCTGGGGCCCAAGCCTGCAGGATCAAAACTTTACCCACAGGATTATGGATTGTAGTCTTTCAGGGGTTTCAGCATTTTGCCATACTTTAATTTATAGACAAAATAACACTTTTAGTGAGAAAAACACTCCTTTCTCTCTTTTTGGCTGGCATTGTTTTTTGCTAATTAAGGCAGTTTTATGCATTTATGTAAATAGTAGTTCTAAAATCTTTTTCTAAGTTATTTTGTTCTGTCTAGCCTTTAGGCTGTAGATGTCGTTATGCAGCTCCACAGTCTATTTGACAGATCCTTAGACACATACAACAAATGGCTTTGGAGATGGCTGCGCTATATCCCCTCTGCTACAACAGTTTTTTATTTTAACGGACTACAATTGAAAGGCTGGGATTTTTTTTCCCAATCAATTCATTGACATTCTCTGATTTTCCAGTATGGAGTTTCTTATCTCTTTGATTCTGAGTTCAATTGTCCTGGATTTTCATTCTTCCAAGCATCTCATTCTTTCCCTTGCAATGCGTTGCTGTCATTTTTGATACTGAAAACCCAGTAGCCTTTCTCCTGATTTCACTGAGGATCCAGGAAAGTGGTAGTGACTGAGGCTCCTGCAGAGTGACTCTGCTTATTGTATGGAATTGCTACATGTGGCCCAGACAGAGGGATTTCATTTTTCATTTGTACTAGGCTTCACAGGGCATCTGCCAAAATCGCTAATCTGGTTGTTTGCGTCCACTGATACACTTCTGGATTTGTTTGGTAGTTGGCTGTCCAGATGCAGAGACTGGCATCACAACTACAAGGCTCCCATGATACAGCCAGAAACTCATTAAAAACTGCAATTTATCACCTTCCTGGCCATTACATATGACAATATGATCTGCCAAAAAGACAGGCAACCTGATATATGGCTTCTTTATTTTTTTAATATGGTTTGTTATTTTATTTGGGTTGGGTTTTGGGTTTTGTTTGGTTTGTTTGTTTGTTTGTTTGTTTGGGGTTTTTTGTGTTTGATTGGGGGTTGTGTTTGTTTGTTTGTTTGTTGTTTGTTGTTTTTTATCTACACAAAAATAGATAGGCCAGCTTGAGTCTACATTTTATAACGAAGGAAAAAAATCATCAGTGAGGAGTCCTAACTTCTTTGAGTATGTGATCCCATTTAGGAAATGTGTGGTTCAGTCAACATTTCTCACTTTAAAAAAAAAAAGGCAAACTCTTCCCTCTCTTTTCTCCTAATCCCAAATATCTATTGTTATCTCTAGTGCTGCCTCCAGCAACATATCTGAATGCTCTCAGTGAAGGGGGAGTCTGGGAAGTCACATTAGGGAGTAGTAGTATTGGTAAGAACCACCCAGGCTACAGCAATGACCTGCTTTTCTGGGCTACTTATGATTGAGTCAACCTTTGGGACAAGGAGTTCTGCTCTGTTTTATATCATCCTAGTGCAGGACTATTGCTTGCAGATGTTCTTTTGCAGAGCATAAAATGCCAGCTGGAGAAAATCAGAAGTATCAGAAAATCTGTGAAAATCTTGAGCATCAGGTTGAATTTATCTTTCCTAAAGATTTCCTAAAGATAAAGTAGACCTCCAACTGGACTCATCTCTTGTAAAATGTGGGAACAGGCAGTGTATTTGGATTATTGCAGAGTTGAAGCACATGCTGCTGAGATGCACAGAACGAATAAACAATGACTTCCCTGTTTCACAGGGAGCCATAAATATGGGGTAGAAGTTGCTGACTAAGGCAGTAATTCAGCAAGTAGTAGAAATTAATCAGGACGTAATGCCACTTTTATAGGGCAAAAAAGATATGGGAACAGACTGACAGAGCAAAGGGATGGGGCTGAGATCAATTGAATGGGAACAGACATCCTGGGTTAAAGTGGCTGTTGCCAGTGCAACCAAATGCTATTAGTGAACCTGTGTAAGAAATCTTTTATATGGAAGGGATGAGGAGTGGGAAGAATCTTACAGAGTCTTTGCAAAGCTACAGTGCACTAACTACCAAAGAGGGGTGGGCAGTGCTGCCAGGGCAGCACGAAACGAGCTTCATCAGAAAGGAGCACCAGTCCTGGTTCTTCCTGTCAAACACCTGTAGAGATTTTTCCATCCAAACAAACAGCTATTTTCACCAAAAATGTGGTTGCAAAATCATACAGACTCAAATTACAGCAGCTTGCACTTGTCTCTTTAAGGTCAATGGCAACTAAACAAGGGCCTTAACTTTTTCTTTCTGTCCCAAGGAGATAAAAGCACAACTACAGTTTTATTCCTGTTTTGGTCTTTGCTACCTTTGTTAATTAAATTACAATATTTCATTTGCTTCACTGGTAGTGCTTTCTCTTCTGTTTCCCGGGATTTAATGACTTTACAAAGCACGTGGGGGGCTGTGAAGAATCAAGCCCTGTGTTCACAGAGCGTGTGAGGTTCTCCTTGCCTCCTTGAAGGTGTGCACCAAAGCCTGCCTGGAGCTGGCTGCATCAGTGATATGTAATCTCACAGCCCAGCCAAGGACAAATAACTCAATTGTGTCGATCTTGAGAGGTTTCTGAGGATTATTCTCTGTATCCTGAAAAGAAGTGAAACCTAATGTCCTGGGAAAGTGTGGTGTGGGGGAAGGAGGTCCCTGCCAGGTGGAGGTGGCTGCAGCCAGGCCCTGAGGGGGTTGGAGAAATCTGTCAAAGGCAGTTTCCCTTTCTATATCCTGCCAAGCAAAAAGGGTCTTTTGAACAGTCACATTTCACCAGCATTTGGCTGCCACCAGTTTTCATTTCACTATGTTTTTTTCCACCTGTTTTAAAAGTGGAATATCCTACCCAACCGAAATTTATCCTGTCTGAAATGCAAACCTGGAAATGGGAAGGGGTGCCCTGCCATGGGGGGAGCATGACTCTGCTGCAAAGCACCGAGGGTCTGTGTGATGCCTGCTTTTCCCTGAAGGTACCCTCTGAGTTTGAAAAGGAGGAAAGAATGGGACCAAGGAAACAGGAGCACAATGACATATATTATCTTCAGGTTCCCCGGCATGATTTGGGATATATACTGAGTCCCTCCTGACCTAGCAAGGATCAGTGCCATCAGCAGGGAGGTTGTGTGGGGGAGACAGGATCACACCAGCAGGCTCTGTAGCATCATTTGCACATGAAATTGTGAGATCACTGGAGATCTCTATGCCTTCCCTTTGCAGGCGAGCCAACGGATTTGCATAGATAAAGGGAGAGATATGTATTCTTGAGTCTCAGAAGAGGGGATTTGTCATGAGGGAGTCACAAGAGCACAAATGCTAACTGGTGATAACAGAATCACATGACTTGGAGATAAAAGGTTACCTCAAGGCAGCATCATCGACTTAACTGCATGTACATAATTCCTGATGGGCACTCACTCTTGCCTGTAGTTTAAAACCACAATTTGTGAACTCTGAAGTTTTCCCAGATGATTTTGGGGTTTTTTGTGTGTCGTATCTTCACTGTTCCTCTATTCAGAAAGTCTGTAGCAAATGTCTTACCCGTTTTCTTCCTCACTACACTTTAAGCTCATTGCTGGCCATATCCACCAAGGAAATCTGGACAGGGTAGTTCTCTCCTATTCTCTTTTTATCAACCTCTTTCTTTTTTTTAAGAGAGTTATCATGTTTATCCTCAGTCTCTTCTTCCTCAGACTAAACATCACTTTATTGAATCTTGAATCACAAATCATGTTTCTACAAAGGCTGACATATTTTTTACTTCTTTTTTCCCCCTATTTTTCCTTCATCTTTCTTTCTTTGTCTTCTCTCTAACTGATACTTTACCTATCCCCACTCCTTTGCCACAGTCTGATTCTGTCCACAATTACTTTCTCCATCTATTTAATGACTTTGTAACAGTGCTGGTTCTGGAATTCTTGTTTCTTCTTATTCTGCTTTGCCTTCCTGCTTCCGCAAAGAATGATCTTAAGGTATTGAAACATTCTTTGCTGCCGGGTTAAAGGAGAAGTGTGGACTAAGAGCAGCTTTACCAGTCAGGAGCTCCTAAACTGGAGCTCCAGCTTAGCAGCAGCTAAGGCAGCTTAGCCCCAGGCAAGGCAGCTGACCTTGCTCTTGCTTTGAGTTTCTTGAGGGCTTGCACGATTTTTAAAAATATGATAGCTATTGCAAGAAATATATATAAAAACCCACTAGCACCAGTATGAAAATTTGAGGGAGGTTTTTAAGGGGTCAAGGTCTCCTCAGCTGCTCCCATTTTTCTGGTCACCGGCAGTCTTTAGCTTTACTTTAAAGAGCCACTCCAGAAATGGAAAGTTTATGTCTAATCAGCACTCACAGGCTTCACAGCTGTCATAAGGTAGAGAGACATAATGATGGAGTAGATTAAGTGTTGTTAGATGTCTCACATCCACAAACCAGTATTGCCAGTCTTACCATTGATTCCTCCAAGCTGTGGGCTGCCATGGGCTGCTGGGATTCCTGTTTGTGGGGTTTGTAATGCCCTCATGCCAAAACCAGATCATGGGGGCTTTGTCTGGTACTGGGCCTACACACTGTAGTATCTCCTGAATCCGTGTTAGTTTCTCCAGCAACAGCTCTGCACATTTGAAAGGCAAGGTTAACATTTTTAAGTTAATCTAGAGATCTTTATTTACACAACTGATTGCAAGATAATGAATTTGTACAAAAAAATTTCCTTTTGTTCATTAAAAAAAATACCGTGGAAGAAAACTCTGAGTCTGGATATTGTTCTGTGCAAAGGACAGATTGTTGACATTCCTGGGCAATTCTGCTCTCTGGCAAAGGAGTGCTTCTTATCAAGTGCTCTGATGTACAAGTGCCTGAGGGCTTGTTCACATGGGAAAATCCAGCAGCATTATTCATACCTCCTCACTGCAGAATATGAGTACCCACATGGGAGCTCAGCAAGGGTATAATTATTTTGCTCTAGAAAAGTCCAAAGTACCTTTATATAATCTTTTTCTGCAAAAGAGTTAGCAATGGCACAGGTAATACAATGCCCTGGAGAAAATACATTTGGGGACATCAGAAAGGACTGCTTTGTACAAAAGCAATTGTTTCCTTGTGTGACAGCATATTTCCCTGTTTGAGATCCCCGTCTTTTTTTTTTTTTTTTTTTTTTTTTNCAAACACCATACATGTACTTATCCACACCCACCCACCCATTCTTCTAACTATTGATAGAGATTTGCTGCACTTACACTTTTCTTCTGTAAATGCAACCTCTGAGCATCACATTCTGACCGATGCTATCTGAGCAGTGACTACGGCTCAGAAGGATGTGCTGAATGCTGATGGAGAGGGGGAGTGCTGGCTCAGGAAAGTAAGCAAGAACAGAACCCAAGTAATGTAAAGTAATTTAACACTTGACAGGATATTATCAGGGCGTGCACCTGCAGCCATGAACTTCATTTGCATAGTGGAAAAGCAATCTCTGTGCTGTAAAATACAGGGTTAGGAGGGATGGCGGAGAGACTGGGATGTGGCCTTTGCAGTTCTGCCTTTTGTGTCTACTCTGCCCCTTGCAGTTCTCGCTGAGTGACCCGAAGCAGGTGGTACAACTGGGAGAGAGATTTCAGAGTCCTCTGGTGCCCTGTGGCACCCGTGTGCCCCGGCTGAGCACACTCCTGCACGGCTTTCTGCAGCTGCAGCTGCAGGGGCAGGGAAACCAGTGGTCCTCTGAGATTTGGGGAAAACCAGCGACGGAATATTTTGTCACAAATCACCTGGGGAAAGGAAAAAGAGCAGATGGTTGTGTTTCAGAAGCTATGACTAATGCCCCACTGCTTTCCTGGGACTGTAGCAAAATGTCATCTGAATCCAAAATGCCTTTAGTTATTCAAAGAGGGAGCTATAGAAAAGGAGCATCCACATAAGGCTGCACTCTAGCTAAGGGATGGCCCTTCTCAGACTGCTCCTGCACTTCACACATCTTATGAGTGGCTGGGGGAGCCGGGGTTCTTTAGTCTAGGAAAGAGGATGATGAGGGAGGACCTTATTGCTCTCCTGAAAGGAGGTTGTAGACAGGTGAGGATCAGCCTGTGCTCCCAAGTGACAAGCAATACAAGGGAAAATGGCCTCAAGTTGTGCCAGGGGAGGTCTAGATTGGATATTAGGAAAACTCTTTACCAAAATGGTTGTCAAGCACTAGAACAAGCTTCCCAAGGAATTAGATAAGTCACTATGCCTGGAATATTTTAAAAAAATGTGCGATGTGGCACTAGAGGTGTGATCTATTGGTGGACTTGGCAGTGCTAGGTTAATGGTTGGACTTGACGATCTTAAAGGTCTTTTCCAACCTAAACAATTCTATGATTCTGTGTAACAAGTGGTGAGGGTGAGAAGGTGTGAGAAGCAGGCAAAAGGCTGACAAGCTACATCCCCCAGGCTCACTGTTGTGCCAGTGGCTCCCACCAACACAAGCTGGGTAAGCTGTAAGACACCTCATCCCAAAGCCCATGGACTCCCCTTTCCACTACACTGATATACTGCATCTGTAGAGTGGAGAATCACAACCACTGCCTACACTCAGACAGCCTCAACTTTCACAGAATCATAGAATCACTAAGGTTGGAAAAGACTTTTAAGGTCATTGAGTCTGAGTGTCAATGCAGCACTGCCAAATCCATCACTAAACCATGTCCCCAGCTGCCACATCCACAAGTTTTTTGAACACTCACAGGGATGGTGATTCCATCACTTCCCTGGGCAGCCTGCTCCAATGCTTGACTACCCTTTCAGGAATTTTTCCTCGTATTGAACCTAGACCTTCCCTGGTGCAACTTGGTGTCATTTATTCTTGTCCTACCAGTTGTTACTTGGGAGAAAGGGCCAGCACCCACCTCACTGCAGCTGCTTTTCAGGTAGTTATAGAGAGCAATGACATGTCCCTGAGCCTCCTTTTTTCCAGCCTAAACATCTCCAGCTCCCTCAGCCACTCCTACAAGACTTATGCTCCAGACCCTTCATCAGCTCCGTTGCCCTTCTCTGGACATTCTCCATCACCTAAATGTCTTTGTTGAAGAGAGGGGCCCAGAAATGAACACTGGATTTGAGGTGCAACTCAAGGATGTGACCTTATCATCAGTGGAGACAGAAGTGTTAATCCCCTGCCCCTACTTACTCTGCTCTCCTGTCTGTGCCACTGGGCTAACACCTACAAAAAACCATAAACACTACATATAGTGAATATAAACATCTGTTTGTGTGACCCAATATGAGATTTCTGAATGGGACTGACACTTACGTGGACACATTTAAAAGCCTGACTGTCTTCATCTCACAGTCTCCTCGTACATACCATGCATTTTATAGTCAGGGTGGTTTTAAAAGAAATGGATGCATAAAACAGCTGTGTCTACTCACTTGCAAGTTGTTATTGGCTCTCTGTGCTCCACATTTTCTGATTTTCAGATTGCATTTTGAAAAGCAATCAAAGAAATTACAGTCTTCATCTCCTGTGCACTTCTGTTCCAGGATGTCCCTCATTTTGGGTTCAAAAAAGGCCATATCCACATCAATGGCCACCACCTGTGAATCAAAACATCCCATCAGATCTGGCATGGCACAGCCTCTGGGACAAGGCTGAGGAGGCATTTTTTGCTGCTTGCTTTTGGAGATGCTGTTGAGAGCATCTGCTGGCGGGGAACTGTGATCACGGGGGCTTTATTTCACTCAACTGAGCCACACTAAACTTATAAACACCACTTTTTAAACAGAAACAGCCAATGCTTGTGATACCAGGAATGGAAAAATTATTTGTGAACAATCTGCATCCCTGGGGTTATTTGGATTGATTCGCCTTAAAGTGGAACTATCTTGTCTGAAGACTGATGTGCTTGCTGGTGCAGAATATGCAGATGGCACCTCAACCTCTCAATTATATGATGGTGCACAATTACCCACAAGCCAGACAGTATTGTTTAGAACCCTGCATTCAGACTAGACCCCTGAGTTTGGCACAGTGGAGAGGAGCAATGGGATGTGCAAGGATAGCTGAACCTGGTACAGCTCCTGCAAACCTCTCCTCGCATTCTGTGGGTTTGAGTCTGTTCAGCTATAGGAGATCCCTGACTTTGCTGAAAGCTGGGTCTGGCTTTGTCCACCCTTCTTTGCTATGGTTTGACACATTTATTGTGCACAGTTCTTGTTCTTATGGTCCAGATATACGTCCTGTAACAGAGTCCAGCCAGAAGCTGGTCACAGCAGAAAACACCTGAGTGAAAAGGGTCAGCCACTTTCCTCCCCGTGGCATGAGGCTCTCAGAGCAGAGCAGCACGAAATGTTTGCAGAACTGCTGCCCATGCTGGGGGTGAGACCCCTCTGGAAGCAAAGGGCTGTGGTCTCCATTTCTGCCAGAGCCACTCTACCTGTGAATGCTTCACTTAAAGAAATCACAGCAATAAAGAGGGAAAGAAAGAAATCCAGTACAGGCATGGCAGCTGCCTGATGTGAGTTAAGCTGTGGGTGACTACAGGGAAGGAAGCCTGGGTCCAACACCATGGATATGCAGCCAGCGGATGTTCGCAGCTGCATTTCACACTTGACAGTCAGGACTAGGGATGTTCTCTTGCAGCATCTGACACACATTTTCATGGAGGAAAATGTCTGGGGCCTGGGCAAAGCAGAGTTACTTGGGCTCAAATGGTAGTTTTATTTTTCAGATTCGACCTCCCAAGTAACAGGAGAAGACAAACTGTGTGACTGGAACAGCAACTGGATCAGCCCCAGGAACTAAAGATGTCTGGTTTGGTAGCAGGCCAAATAAATCTTCCACAAGCAAAATAAAGAACATGGTCTAATCTTCATGTTGTTCTACTCCTTTTTCCATAGGGAAAAATCTTAGAGATGAGGTATATCTTAAAACTGTAAGTATTTTTAAGCATTTTGGAGTGCTCTATAATGATGATATAATGTAAGGAATTTTACATGTTTAGACAGGCAATTAATTTTTTTTGTTATTGTTCTTTACTTCCTTAAGCTTTCTGTGGTTTTGGTGTTCAGTTCTTTGGAGAAGAGACAATGAGAGTAATGCAGGGTTTCCCCAGTCCCAGTGTCACTGCTCCACTGTTCCACCTCCCAGGTGGGGGATTTTCCAGCACACTTGACAATCTGATCCATTGCTCCACTAGGAAAATCAGCTCTGGTTCCCAGATACGCAGTTGCCAAAGGGTTGAGTGGCTACACTGAAATTCATCTTTTACAAAAGTGTGTGGGCATCCAGCTAGACCCTGTGAAGACACATTTGTGTGACACTCTGCCTAAAAACAGCTACATTTTGCTATGATCATAGTTGATGAAAAAAGTACCCAAGGAAATACAGGAAGGACCCAACTTGGCTCATGACCTGATTTGAAATCCCGTTTAAGATACTGTAATCTTTCCAGTTTTCTCTGAAGTGTTTGTAAAAAAGGAAGCTCTCCCAGAACACTGTGCATTCATCCAAACCTTCTTCTAATTCTGTACCTTATGTGGCTCCATGGCAGCTTAAAATTCTCCTGGATGATCTACCAGACAGCTCCACTCTGTGCTGCAGGAGAGCATGTGAAGACTGGAGGATTATCCCCCCCACATGAAAATAATCCTCAAAGTAAAACTATCGCATTCCAGGCACATTTCTTTGGGCATTAGAGGTCTCATTACTCCAATGAGGAATAGTGGTATAGTTGTGGGGGGTTTTTATTATCCCATACAAGAAATCAGCAAGTGAAAAAATTGCTTAAAACAAACATAAGAGACAAAAAGGAGGTTGCATTGCTGTGTTCCCATTCTGGAACTGGTTGGTCACTGTAAGATCCTGGCAAAACAAGCCTCACCAAAAGGACTCATAAGAGAAGATACATCCATAATTCATCACCTTTCCCTAAATGGAATATTTTCCTGTAAGTAGATTGTGAAACAGATGCTCTGGCGTGTGCTCAGTCACAGGCAGCCACAGCCCTGAGTAACTGAGGAAGATGGGCAAAACCTGCCTTGAGGAATTCCTGCTTTGCCTAAATAGTGGTACAGCTTGCTTTAGTTTCTTGCTGCTGCTCCTCACCCATTCCCTGTTGAGATGTATTGCACCTGAATAAATAATGGGAGGGGAGGGAAGGGTGAACGGGAAACTTTTTAATTTCTCTTAATGGCTGTGTGTTTAGGATGTGTTTGTCTAGTACTCTAAAGATACAAGTGTTACATTAACAGTGAGTATTACAAACAGTATTAAAGTCCCTGAAAATGCTCTGTATTCATTCAGAGTGCAGAAACTCCACTGATGACACTGTAATTTGGGAACCTAGTACAAACACTTACTGCACAGTACCCCCAGTCTGTAGACAAAATTCCATCCAAAACCAGAAGAATTTCTGTCCACAGAACGAATGTGAGCTGCACTACCACTTAGAAAATATACATAGCTGAGTTTCAGCTGCACAATGAAAAGTCAAAGAGTGACAGTAGCAGGGAGTTTCATATTGCTGTCCTTGCACAGTTTCCAGACCAGATAAGCTGACCATGAGTTCAGCCTTGGTTTTCAAATTCATTCAGTTTTTTTCATTTCAGCATCACTACTAGAAGAAATATGACTCAAATTACAGTTTCATTTAGAGCTTTTGAAATCCCCTTGCCTCCAGGAAGCGTCCCTCACTACTTCCAAAGGACCTTGCACTGGTGCCTTTGAAGAAATGAAACAAAACAGAAGCAAACAAGAAGTTTTCAAAATAAGCAGCAGGATTTAGTGCTCCAAAAATGTGGCTGTACACATTACAAGGAGGAAAAGCAGTAGAGAATCTCTCTTGCTGCTGGTAAATTCATTGGCTTTGCAAAAACTTAGCCAAAAGCTACAGAAGGAGGGAAGTGTCATTTTTACACAGTCACCTTCAGACTAGAATTTGACCTCAAATTCCTGGACCACCACCCCAAGGCCTAACTTACCGTGAGATCATGCCTGATAGCGAAGTTCTCTGGTTTGATGTCACACAGGTGAAGTCGGTGAGAGAAATCGTTATCAAAATGCTGCACCATATCCAGAAAGCTGAGTGCAATGTCAATGATGGCTCTCACCCTGCTTCTGTGTCCAGTGAGGGAGGGGCCGATCACGTTTTCCAAGGGAAAAAGAGTTTTGTGCCAGGCATGTCCAGCTGTGAGATACTCCACAGCATAAAAGTGTCCACAAGAGCCAATAATTCGTAGCACATGTTTGCTGAAGTCCTGCAGCAAACTGAAGTAGATATATTCTTCCTGCTGGAGCAAGGACCACATGCTGGCCACCTGTGCTTTCCAACGTGGTCCCTTCTTCCTTGTCCACAGGGGCCCCATGGTATTGTTAGACAGTTCTAGCCCCAGGGCATTTTTGACCTCCAAAGCTACCATAAGCAGAAGCTCTGTTTCAGGGATATCCTGTGTTTCCACCTCCTCTAGCATACTGAGATGCTGGTAGCTGGAAAAGATTTCTTTTTTGGATTTCAGTATGATGGGCTGGCCTCTCCAATCAGCCTGAATGACCTTCTTACCTCTGTCATAGTAAAGGCAGTGTTTGTACACCAGCTTCTGTGCCACACACAGGTCTTCACAGAGGTCTCCAGTCAGGGCTCCGCTGCTGTAGTCAAGGCACTGGAGTGAAAGAGCAGAATATTCATAGCAGAACCATGCCCCATGGACCATGTGGAAAAAAGACAAATAATGAGCAATGGTCCTAAGCTCGAGAGGTTTGCAGCAGTCATGGAACTGCAAACACACACCTGTAACCATTGGGCTGGTTTTCCAGAAGTCTCTAAGAGATTTATTATTAGGGGAGTTTTGCTTCAAAACAGGGATCATGGGGATGGTAAAGGACAGGCTTTTCAGGGGCAAGGAAAGAGATGACCTGTTAATCTGAATTTTTTTTATTCATACGAGTTTGGTGAGACAAACTTGAGACACTCAGGGCTGCACTGTGTATGATTATGGGTTGTTACACTTTAAGGCACAGAGTAATGTGGGACTTCTCTGAAAGGTTCAGGGCAGCATAAATCAGACATGGCTGCTAAAACTACAGGACAGCCCTCACATAGCTGGATTTCTGGGACATTCCACAGCTCTGCATGTTTCAGCCTTGTACTCAATATGTCCTGAAGGAAGCTGTGATAACCTCCTCCTGCATCACCAGGAAACACAGAGATTGCATTCAATTAGTTTTGGACCAAGAACTTTCAGAATTTTTGAGTATGTAAAGGCTGCAGAACACAATGACTCTCAAGGTTTTATATGCAGTTATCAGAAGTGACATTTTAATATTAATTGCTTCAATACTTAATCTTTTTTTAGCTGGAAAGAAACTGGTCCTTGGAAACAAGGGAACTGCTGCTTGATAATTTAGTGGTCAATGCAAATTAGTGCAAGAACTGCAAGGATTCCCTCACCAGTCCTTCTCTCAAGCCAGAATAACTTCCATAATATCATTTCCAAAAGTAGAGACAGTTGATGTATTCCTATGGTCATTCAGAAGTGCAGCTGTAGGGACTGCTTTGGGTTGTTCAGGAGAGGGGATGATCAGAGGTCTCTGGTGAAAGGGGAATAGAGAGGGTGGTGTAGAAAGCCAAACATCTGTGAGGCAGCTTGACAGTGTCATCCACCTCCACTGCTTTCCGGCATTTGAACCTTCTTATAAACAAACTGGCAGGTCCCCCTTGCACGTGCAGGAGCCCCATCTCATTTGTGACTGGCTGTTACACGAGGAACGTGATCCTAGCATTCAAGTAATGTACTTTCTTGGGACAGTCTCTGAGGTGCGTACACCAGAGGAATATATTCTGATGCCAAGCAACATTTACAGTCTAGCCTTAAATAACACACTGGGGGATGGGTGGAGGATTAAGACCAAAACCCAAGAATGGTGATCAATTGACAGAAACAGCTCACTGAGGGCAGTTCAGAGTGACATTAAATCTATTTATATTATGATGTTCTCACAGCCCAAGTGAGAATGCCAACAAGGAGAGTTAGGTAGGCAAATTCCTGCGTGAGTGTCTGGACACTGAGTCCATGCATGTGTGTAACACACACACATCTGCATTCTCATCCACATCAGGATGGCTAAGGAGACTCAGCTGTCTGCAGACTTCATAGCATGCAGAACAATGTTCTTGCTTTTGAAAATCTACTCTACTAATGTAATACAATTTTACTCTACCTTTTTAAGCAGAAAATGTACTTTTCTCAACAAAACTAGGTTAGCAATTCTTACCATCTGGAACTCTGAGCAATGTTAGAAAGAAAATTACAAACAGAAGGATTTTTGGGGGTTTCTTTGGATTGTAAATATAAGCACATTTAAAATTCTATTGACAGACCACAATCTAATTCTCTTCTGGTAAAGTAAGAGAAGATCGGACTTAGTCATGTAATTGGGTTCACATGGGTGAACACTTGCCTCTGTGGACAATTTTACTGTGGTTCACCCTTGGAGGGTTCATAATGCATGGACTTCTGGCATGTAAAAGAACACATACCATGACCTGTAGCCAAACATGTCAGGGTGCAGCTTATTTTCCTGTGTTGTCATCATGTCATTCTTAATGGAATTAGTGTAAAGAAATAGTTGTGGAAAAAGCAGATTCAGATTTCACAGACAGAAGAGAGAGGTCCTTTTTGAACCTGGCTGCTGTTTAGGACTTTTCTGCTGTTTTTTCAGTTGAAGCTATAGCATTTGATTATTAACATAGTATCTGACAGTGTCTGAATCATATTCTTCTTGCAATGAACTTGGACAGTGTTTTGCAAATTAGGAAGAGGACTTGATCTGTGGAAGACGACTTGACCAAAGAGCTCATGGTCTCACAGTGATGAAACACAGATCAGCCTTCCAGAAGTGGTCACAAAGGAAGCAAGGCTTTCAAAAAGGCTTCCTCAAGGAAGTAGTCAAGAAGATTGAACTGTTTCCTATCAGCCTTTTAGGCACAGTCTGAACTGGTAGTTCATCTTGAAGCAATTATTTGACTCTTACATCCATTCCAAAGACACAGTTTTACAGGACAGTCTTCCATCACATTGGCATGGGTTGTACTATTGTGCTCCCCAGGGTACTAGCTTGTATTTTACAGTATTAAAACACAAATTTGGTGTATTTAAAGCATTTAACCAGGTAATACAGATTACCCTGCCATGACAAGATGGACCATTTATTATTTACCAACACAGGAAGCTTTCCACTAACTTCACACTTCACTACAAGATTGTCCATCCTTCTGCTGACAAAAGGAAGAATCAATTCACCAAATAAATATTTCAGAAATGGTCCTCCACATGGCTATCCTTGTCTTAATGACTGAATTTTGAGATCTGTTGATGAGACAGTTTTAAATCCACCTAGTGATTGACCTTTGAAACCCACAGATTCTTCTTTAAGTGCCAGATTATTAAAACTAAAATACCAAAGTGCTACTAAGTCAAAAGCCTTATAAAGAAGCAGCTGTGCTACACAAAAATGCCCACACAAGCATGATTCAGACTCACTCATATGTATCTTATTAAAATTGGCTGTATAATTTTTAATGTCTTCAGTGCACTTATCAAGATAAGTTTTAAAAGCTGGTTTTAAATTAAATTTGTGTAAACCTTGCTAAGGATTTATATAAATTTAAATAACTCATTGTACCACCATCAGTGCCCTGAAACTGATGTTTTGCCTTGTTAGCTACTACTTCTATGTAAATGCAATACAGAGCCAGGTTTGGAAGGCACCAAAATTAATTGATTTCTCCAGAGGGAACAGAAATTGATTGCTATGACTTAGTGTGTTCAGTGTAAATGAAGATGAGACTGGCATTAGGAAAGAGCAAGGGGGGTTGTTTTGAGAGTTA
This sequence comes from Turdus rufiventris, assembly GCA_013186435.1. Lineage (NCBI taxonomy): Eukaryota > Metazoa > Chordata > Aves > Passeriformes > Turdidae > Turdus > Turdus rufiventris. The sequence goes on along the minus strand of PYHW01009669.1, from coordinate 29,904 downwards.
AAGTTGGTCTGTGCAAATTGTCCAGTGCTATTTCAGCCTTTTCATGGCAGTATACATCTGCACGGATGTGTATCTCACTTAGAATAAGGAAATAAAACCTTCAGAAATACCACTTGCAGGCATATTTTCACCCACTTCTCCTACTGAGACATACTAGTAAAATAATTTTTCTTAGAAGCTGATTTTTGTTTAATAGAAGATGTGAGACTCAAGCTGTCAGGTTATTTGTTTCATGGATCAGTTGCACATTCCATAACTATGAAACTCATGCTTCATGTTCAGAAGATGCAGAAAAACTTACTTTGGGACAGATGAAGATGAGTTCATTTTCTAATTATTCCAGTAGAAGGACAATCCCTTTCTAATGTCACCTGGGAAAACTGTTGCCTACAAACCTTAACAATACTACAGATTATTCACCTACTCACAGACAAGCACAGCAATCTCAGCTACTCTTCCTCTGCAAGAGGGTCTGAACCTGAGCTGTCTCAGTGATAGAGACAACTTTACAAGCTTGCGACTGAAATCTGATCCTTGGACTTTTGAAGCTTTGCCTGATGCTTTCCAAACTGAGGAACAGCAACAAGTCTCTGTCTATCTGGCTGTTGGTGGCTGCGATGGCAAGGACCTGGACCTCCCTGAGCTTGGCAGCTCCTTACACCTCCATATCTCAGTGTTCTTCCCAAGCACGGAAGGATGAGGCAGGAATCATTCCTTCAGCTGCAAAGCTGAGCTCAGCCCTACTTCAATCTGGTTCCTGAGGTAAAGACATTGGAGCTCACTGCCAGTTAAAAATACACTGTCAGGACTGCTGCCTACACTTGATTTTTTTTTATTATACAGAATTAAGGAAAATCTATGATCAGTTTTTGCTTGCTTGCAGTGATAGATTATTTAATTCCCACTAGGATTCCTCATTTCCCACCTAACTACTGGAACTACAGATACCCTGACTAAGAAACAAAATTTAACTAAAAACATTAACCCACGCCACTCCTCAGAGTGTTTCCTACACAATCCTAAATCTGTTCATTATAATTTTTAAGGGAAATTTTAATGAATATTCTTAAATCCTTTCTTGAATTTTAAGCACCAGCCCTCACCAGACCTTATAGAGGAGGCGATACAAGCTGCCTGGCACTTCTGAAAGACGACTTTTGTACAGACGGCTAAAAGCAGACAAAAAAACCTCAACACACGGAGAAAGGCTTCGGAGCGTTCTGCTTCGGCAGCGCACCCGCATCCCACGCCCGGGAGCCGGCCCGCCGCCTGCACCTGACCTCGCCCCGGGATGGGAGGCAGGGAGGGAGGGAAGGAGGCAGGGAGGGAGGGAAGGAGGCAGGGAGGGAGGCAGCAAAGGAGGGAGGGAGGCAGCCGCCCGCCCGTGCGCACCGGGGCCGCCGGCGATGCGGCACCTCCGGCGGCCGGAGCCGCGCAGGGCGCCCCGGAGAGCGGCCCCGACGGACCGGCCGCACCTCGTCCCGCCGGGCAGCCCCCGGGAGATGCCCCGCATCCCGCCGGGACACGTACTAGCCTGGCCAGGATCCGGTGGCTTTTCTCGTCCGTGCAGCGCTCGGAGAAGACGCTCCTGTGGAGGAGGAAGAGCGCAGCGCTCACCAGCACCCAGCAGGCAGCCCAGAGGAGCAGCAGCAGCAGGGCGCATCGCCGGCAGATTTTGAGCCGCAGCCGCTTTAAGCCCGGGATGCCCCTCATCGCCGTGCCGGGGCTGGGCTGGGCTGGGCTGGGCTGGGTTGGGTTGGGTTGGGCTGGGCTGGGGCGGCCGCTTGAGCTGCGAGCGGCGGCGGGGCCGGGGGAGCCGCGCTGCGCCCCCCGCTCGCCCGTCCCACTCCCGCCGGGCTGCCCCGGCCCCGGCCCGCTCCCGCCCCCTCCCCGGCCCGGGGCTGCCCTGGCCGAGCCCGGAGAGCCCCTTTTGAATTTAAGCCACGTAGTTCCGCCGGCTTTTGTCTGCGCTCCCCTGTGCCAAGCGGCCCCTGCAGCCACTTGGCGGCTGCTGCCCGCGCCCCCCGCCTCTCCTCTGCGAGTTTCTCACCCGAGAATAAAAGGAGTTTGAAGGGTGATGGATGCTGCTGTGGGAACCCTTTGCCATCCAGGCGGCTACTCCGTGCTTTGAAGGAGGCAGCTCGGAGACGGACAGGTCCCTCTGGTGAAAGCACCGTCTCCCGACAAATGGGGAAAGGAATAAAAAGTTGACATTTATTCTGGAATAACTTCTCCGGTTTTACCCTCCCGGAGCTAATGGAGGAAGAGAGAGAAGTGACTCAGATGCCCTTTTCAGTAAGGCAGCCCCAGCGCCCCCATGGTGGGTCGCCCTTGGCTCCCCCAGCCTCCAGGGGCGGGATTCAGGCTGGCTCCTGCCCGGCACCCCCGTGTCCTGCCCGGCACCCCCGTGTCCTGCCCGGCACCCCAATGTCCTGCCCGGCACCCCCGTGTCCTGCCCGGCACCCCAATGTCCTGCCCGGCACCCCAATGTCCTGCCCGGCACCCCTGTGTCCTGCCTCCCTCGGCGGACAGCGCCAGCCGAGCGGGCACGCTGGATACGCGGCCAAAACAGGCAGGCTGTGCTGGGTCCGAGGATGCTGTACGATAGATTGTCTCCTGCCATCTCCTTGTCTCCCTGGCACCTGCGGCTGTGTCCCTGTTATGATGTGGTCAGCTTCACCGGACAGCCTCTGTTTGACTTCCTGAACGTTTCTGAGGGGTCAAAGACTCAGATGATTGTTCCAGTGCAGCAAGGAAGATCCTGGCATCCTTCCCTCACTCCAGGTGCAGATGTTCACTGTCTCTGTTCAGAGAGCTCGGTTCAGTGATATATGTTCTTAGCATCATGTCTAACTCAGTGAAAATACTTCCTTGACAAGTCTTAAAAAGGAAGGTGTCTCTATAGATATGATCGAATTTTATCTCTCAGAACAGCAAGGGAAGAATACAGGTGCAGCAGACTTGCTGTTATCCACACCTTTTACATGATCAGTGCAAATCTCCTCTACCTGGTAGAGCAGGGCTCGAAATGGAGCTTCTAAGTAGATGGCATACTGTGGCAGAAAAGAAATAGAAAGATAAAAATATTGCTGGATATATTCCAGCTTTCTTTTCTAGACACTGTCAGTGGGGAGGGAGATGCAAGGAAGAGCAAAATTACTTTCATCTCCAAAGTCTCAGAAGCAGAATCATTATCATTAGCCACATCTTCCATCAGTGTGTTTTGCTCAATTTCTCCACCATCTCATTTCTTCACCTGCTGAGGCTGCCTTTGTAAATTTTCTTCTTCTTTCCCCTGATCCTTTTATTGAGAGGCTTACTTTTGAGGCACTGGTGATACAGACTGTTTCTTGGGAATGTGGCTAGCAGCAAAGACCAAGCAGGCAGTTAGGAACTAAAAGATTTTAGTCCTTGTTTCTCAGTCTGATATAAAATGCTTTCAGAAGCTGTCTCTGACCAGCTGGGGTGTTATCTGGAAATGTGTAGGACGATTAGTGGACAAGGAGGAGTTTTGCTCAGCCATTCCTCTGTAGGAGTACCATCTAGGCTTGAACACCGCCAACCTTCATAAGCGACTGCTGCCACCTAGGAGAAAAAATTGCAGATCTGCCATACTGATGACTGGAACAATCCTGAGATACATCCCACATGGAAGAGGGATGCAGGTGGTGGGGGAAGGTCAAGCATAAGTCCCTACTGCTTGGTCCTAAGCTGTCTGGGTAATAGTTTAGACACTACCAAACCCACAAGTATTTTAAAGTGTGGATCGTGACTTCTCTGTGTGTCAGCAATCCTCAAAGGATATATTCCATTTTTATTAAATGTCTGTGAAATTCTGTGTATGTGTCATTGGTGTTTCAACAATAGTTCTGAAAACAAATCTAATTACAGCTGACTTTAAGGCAGGAACAAAATGTGGAGATTTCAGACCAGGTGAGGTGTCACAGCTGACCTTCTCCAATTGCTGCTGAAAAAACAAGCATGTTCCTTCCTTCTCCTCCACTGCCACCTCCCTGTTTTTATCTTCCCTGCCTAGTCCAGGCACTTTCCCCAGTTAAAGCTATTCCTTGCTTCCAAGGGAGCTTTCTCAACTTGCTGCCAGGGCAGAGGAGTATAAAGCTGTTTCTTGCTGAGATTATTTTCAGAGAGGTCAGCAAGCCCTGAGGATGCCGCCAGGCTGGTGCAGGGAGGCGCGCTGCAGGGCCGGGTGCTCTGGGGTGCTGGAGGCAGAGCTGTATCGAATATCTGCACCTTAAAGATGCAATGAGATATTGCAGATAAGATGAACTTAATGAAAACGATCGCTGGAAGAAGCAGTCCTGTCCCTGTTTCCACCCCAGCCATACGCTGCCACTCCCTCAGCAGCTGGATCAGGTAGTTAGCCCAGCAGGCAGCATCACCAGGTGTGTGGCTGCTCTTTTCATCCCAAAATACCAGCTAAAATTCACTGGATTTTGGGGTCTGTAAGGAGCCTACATCCTCCTCTTTGTTTTGGAAACAGCTGCTGCTTGTAGCAGGAGCAATTCTAACTTTAACATGCAGGTATCTGATACTTTGAAATTATGGAATATGAAGAAATAAACTAAGAAAATAATAATAGGTTTTAATGTCGTTTTAATAGTTTTAATAAAAACTAAAAGTACAAGATGAACAGAGCTTAATGAAGCAAATGCAAGTTGACACTTATACTGGGTAGTTTACCTGCTCCATTTTATGGTAAATCCCCCAGGAAACATTTGCAGGGAATAAAGCCCTGCCTTCCCCAAAAAATTCTATATAGCATTCAGGCAGGGGAAGGGGTTGCATCTAGTTGTTCAGACTCTGAATTCTTAAATATCTCACTGACTTTAGTGGTGGGAAAAGCTGGACAAGGCTGGTAAATATGTGTGTGTGTACACATACCTTCCTGTACACATGTACGTAGAGAGCTTCAGAACAGCTCAAGAATTGATCCAGAAAGCTTGGATTTAATAAAAGATAAAAGCCTAGGTGATTTAGGATCAAGTTGTTTAGCCTTTAATAACAATCTATCACTAGCTGCAAAATTCAAGTCTAATTTCAGAGGTTGACTAACAGAATTTTATATACATACATACATACACATATATATGTGTGTGTGTGTGTGTGTGTCCCTATGTGCTATTGCAATTTTTCTTTTAAAAACCCCTCTGCATCAGAGGACCTTTGCTTTATCTATATATTAAACTGTGGCTGCTTCACATTGCAATCCTGTGTTCCCAAATGAAGCTATATTCCTATTATCATTTTGACTGAGAATTAAACTTGGTGGAAATTAATTAGAAGTTGAATTAAGGCAAGCAACATCAGGGGCAGTAAAAATAGTCCAGGACTAACTGAGTTAGTTCCTATACAATTAATCTTTGAATTAGTGCTTAGAGCACAATGACAGCATCAAATTGTTCACCTCTCCATCACTGTGTTGGGCACAAAATTGCACAGCACTGGTGACAGTTCAGATGTGGAATAACCAGAGACTTCAGGAGCCAGGAGTGAGATACCTTGGCATAAACAGGTAGGGGCCTGGCATGGCATCCCCCTGTGCTGTGTGCCTGTGCAGGGGCTCAGCAACTTCTCAGACCAGAGCCATGGGGAGTCCTCAGCCCAAAGAGCTGCTGAGCCCTCACATTTCTCTTCACCTTCAGACACAAACTGCATTGCAGGCTAAAGTCATTATGCTGTTAGACCTTGTTTTCCTAATTACTGAATTCTTCATGAAGAAAGAAAGTAAATCAGTCATTAAGAACTACCTTGGCACTCAAGTTAATGAAATGTAAAACTGTTTCATTAGGACTTATTGTTCTCTTTGATTGATTTTATCACCTTCTGTCATTGGTTGTCTATGGAAATAGGGCAGGTCTGCTAATCTTTCATAAAGCATGCATGAATCTCCTATTTTCCTTCCAGGAAGTCAAGAAACTTTTAAGGGCTGTTCAAATCGACTTTGAAAATACATTTATTTCTGATTTCTTTTGGCAAAGTTGCTGCTGAGAAAACCTCACAAGGTTAAACATAGGTTTGAACATGCCCTTTAGGTAGTGAAATTCCCCTGCAGAGTACTGAGTCTACCAGAGGAATCCAAATGTATTTTCTTATTTATGCCATTAATCAAAAAGAGTGTGTTGCAAACTACTCACAGAAGTTTTATGGCATCAGTGAGCAGTGAGTTTATTGGGTCACACTGTGAACCAGAAGCAGAAAAATGGCTCAGTATAAAATACAGAGTACAGCTTTGTGGGCAAGGAAAAAGCCTGGTATAATTCACTGATTTAAACAAGAGCAATCGTTTAGACAGAAAAAGCTTCCCCATGTATAAATAGAATTGAAAAATTACATTTTCTCCTGTTTGCTTTTTAATTTTTGAAATATCTCTTAGGCATAGTTGCCCAGGAATGTCAAAGATATTAGCCTTCTCTTTCCCTTTTACAACTTTCTGGATTTCACATAGCAGACTTTAATTGTCCTGCTCTTCTCACATATTCTCTTTCAATTAATCTCTTTATTAACCTTGTGCCAACTTTTCCCTCTCATTTGGAAATGGTATCACCTGAAGAAGCCAGTAAGATACCTTGGCAACCACTGTAGCAGATTGTGGTTTACTTGCAATTCTTCAAACGAGATAGAAAAATTAAGATGTAGAAAATATTCAGAATTTTTGTCCACATATCCCAAATAGTGCCTGATACAATACTGCCTATTTCTTCTCTGCTACAGTCTTTGCCTTTTTATGTTACCAGCCACCGAAAGGAAAATTAGCTGTAAAATGGAGCGTAATCAGTTTGTGAGGGGAGTTATAAGTGGAATTTTCTTTGCCCTCAATTGGAGTCAGTGGCTTGACAGCAATTTTCCAAGCTGAACAGGATGCTCTCTAGTGAAATCTGCTGCTCTATGGCATGTTGTAAGTCTGTCCACAGTGTGTGAAAGGGTGAACAAAGAAGGGAAAATGCTGAGATTGTTTCCCAGTCTTTCTGTGTGCAGTTTCCAGTCTTTGCATCAAGCTCAGGCCAAGTGATCTCATTATGCCAATACTGAATCTGGCTCTTTGTAGCCTCTCTTTGTGAGTGTCTGAAGCAATTCCAGAAATACTTAGAAGTTGCAGTAAGGCTATGTAGAAAGGAACACCCTACTATCTCTAATAAGATAATTCTGTCTGGCATTGGGCTGTTATTTATATGAATGGTTTAAAGTAATTTAAATAGGCAGAATATTGCACATAATAAACAGATGGCATTCACAGGACTGTGATCATTTAGATATGTGGTAGCGCAAAAGAGAAAAAGTTAAGTGTCATCTTTTCTAGTCAAATGACCAGACTTATTATTTCAGTGCATTAAAAAACATTTAGACAGCTGATACCACCAGAAAAGATATTGTGTTGTCACACAAATTAGATTAGTTCAGCTGTATGGCTGCAGACTCTGAAATGAGTTTATGTTCGGAATTTGCCCCAGACTGATTTTAAATTTGTTTCCACTGGCAAGAGAGACCTAGGATACCCAAAGTCCACATGTTTGCATCTTGTTATGGCATAAATAGTAAAATGCAGCCAGAGGTCTGAATGCTGTCTGTTACTAGAACAGAAAAGGAAAGCAAAACTGCTTCTTGGAGATGGAAAAAAGCATCTCCTTTGTAGGCACAAGTAAACCACCACGTGGATACTTATGATATTGCACATGAAAAGTTTTATGAACTGGAAATAGACTTTCCAGGGAGAATCTGTGCTGCTTTTCTCCACTCACATAAGAAAATTTTAATTTATAGCAGTTTTCTGATAATTTTACTTTGTTTTTTTTGGCTTAAGGGCTGTGCATTATAGTACCCCATGTTTAAAAATCACATTAAATGGAGCCATCACACACAGTAGATCATGATGCATTTACATATGAGTATGTCCATTATTTGACTTCTTTTCTAAAAACCCAAATCTAAGTAGAAAAAAGTGAGGGTTCAGGAAGATCATGGATGATTTTCAGTACCAGTTCTGTAAAACTTAATTACTTTCAGTTATTTCCTTGAAGCTGCTCACCACAGTTTCTTTGCAAATTATGAATAGCTGGGCATGGAGTAAACTGCAAAATGATCCATTCGTGAAATCCAATTTTCTATCAGACTTAACAAGTAGTTAGCTTTTCTTCAGGTAATATATTGTTAGTTTGCAAGCATCCAAAGTTGTATGACAATAGTTTAGGGAAGAGTAGACTATTCAATTTCTGTACTGCTTACAACAAACAAATAGCTTGTAACTCTAAGGTTAAGCAGGTAAGGTTAAGCAGTCCTTAGTCCTGGAAGAGAGGAGATTCACCAAAGGAGGGGGAATGGAACCACAGTGAAACCACAAGAGATACCAAAAGCAGCCTGCAGAGCTGCATCTCTGGAGTAAAATTCCAGATGGGGAAGCACTTAGGCTCCATTTTATTGAGGAGAGCATGCATTTCTGGCCAAACCTCTTTAATATTTCTCTTTTACATCAACAAATCAACAACTTATAAAAGACTGAAAAAAAAGTCTCCCAATATCCCAAAATATATTCAAGGAGAAATTGAAAATGACATGTACTCACACATATGGCACATTCCATGCACTTTCAGCATGGATAAACTGGGCATGGAGTTGCGATGAAATACTGGAATGAAATACAGGATAGTTGAGATTAAGCAGGAAAAGGGTGAATGTTTTTGCATTTGGGATTTTTGGTCATTCCAAAGAAAAGTGCTGGACTGAAGTGGTGCCCAAGGGCTGTGGTTCTCGTTTGCACTCAGAGCACATCTAGCTGGGTTATTGACTCTTTGCTTGCCTGTCCATTACACGTGCCTGGTACATGGCACACATCTCACCATCCCCATTTGAGCCATTGACTTGTTATATTAATGCACAGTACCAGGACAAGCAGGCAGAAGCACAGAGTGCTTTAGTCCCTCAGGCAGGGGAATAGACAGTGAGCAAAGGGATGTAGGGGCAGTTTTGCTCCTTTAGGAGCACTGGCACAGCTGGACTAACACTTCAGCAAACAAGGAATCTTTGGCATGCCCATTCAATGACTTTCTAAGATATGTTGGCTCTGCAGTTTGCAAGCCAGTCCTCTGAGGTACTGGGAAAGAGCAATTTTCTAACAGCCTCTCACACCATTCTTTAATCACTGCCTCAAAATCAGAAGCATGATCAGTACTTGCCCTCTCTGAGCACAAGATCCCCAAAATAGACTGCCTATTCCTGGACTATGATAGGGAAATGTAATGGGGAGAATGCTGCCAAAAGCACATTGATATCTGGGCAATTTGTACACTGAATTTAGAAGAGGGGGGAGGGGTTGCGTTTTTTTTTTGTTGGCTCTCTTCCACTCTCTCTAATTCTGAGGGAATCTCTCCAGCCCTCTAGACAAGTTAGTTTTGATGTTTCTGACAGTGACAGCCAATGTGTCACTGATGAACCCTGAGAAAAAGACATGGAAAACACAAGTTGCAATATAGTTTATAGACTCAACTAAATAGCACTTCTTGGGAAGGGCAAAACCACCTTATATAAAGCCAGGAGAAAAGGAGCAAAGAGCAATCCAAAAGTACACAGCAAGACCCTTGTATTCTACTTAAACTGTCATGGTTTGCAGATAAATCTAGTGCCTAGGATGAAAAACTTCAAGATCTATGGTGTCCTGAATTGGCTTAGTTAAGCATCAGTGACTGCTGAAGGCTGAGCGATCCTGAATATTTTGGTACTTTGTTAAGATACAAGAGGATCTAAACTTGCAGCAAGCTTTTAAGTGTTTGGGTTTTCTTAATCAGGAAAGTTACAACCTTTTTGATACAGGGGCTACCAGAACTGCAGAAAAGTTTGATGTGCCAACCACTAAGCCAGGAGGTTGGGGACAGGAAGAGGCTTGGGGAGATTGGTAAGGAAGGAGTTCTGTGAGCATGTTGAGTATCCAACCCACCACTGCAGGGCAGATTAGCTCCTCATGCTTGTGGCAATAAAGCCAGAGAGTCAACCTCTGGCAGCACAGCAGCACAGAGCCACGCTGTGTATCTGTCTGCTCCGCAGTGGCACAGCACTGTGGGGGTTCATGGAAGACCAGTGCAGATGTCTCTGCTCTGAGTTGGACTGGATGGAGCCACACGGAATAAAAATCCTCCACTTGTCAGGCTTAGCATAGTGACAAGACACAGAAGATGACAAAAGGAGCAGTCAGTAAATGGTAGAGGAAGGGAAGGAGCAGAGGGAGAGAGAAGGGTCCATTATGTAAGGATGGGAAGAAGGATCACAGGACCAGGACTCTAGACTTTGATTCAGTTCTTGTCTCAGTTGTAGCATTCCTCTGTGTGCATGTTTCACAACAGCAAAAGCTGAGTGCAGAGTCCGATGAAGTGCTATGGAGCATTCTAACTGGACTCTGACCAGAGACCCCCACACTGGGCTCTCCCATGTAAACATCAACATTTTCTACATGGTTAAGTCTAGGTTAAGTGTAATCTGTCCTGTATTTTGATTAATCACCTACTAAAATTATTTTGTTAGAAGAAGCTCGTGAGGATCAAGCCTGTTAATAACTACATGGCACACATGCATATGTAGATTAGGAAGGCCATGAACACACCCAAGTGTTCAGCACTCTACAATTACAGTACTTCACACAAACAGCCCTGCTCTTTTGGAGGCCAGGGCAAGATTACCTCTGAAGCCAAAGTACTGACTGGATAGTAATGATACTTGGATTTGTTTTGCTTTAGTGCTATTCCTCTAAATGAGTTTGGGCTTTGAGGCCACCTGGTTTTGAAAAGCCAGGGGTAATAGATGAGGCTAATGTTGCTGGAATGTCAGTGGTGATGCAATTTCCAGGGATAAGCAGCTCTATTCACATTTAGTCAACCAAATCAAATGCAGCAGCAGTGGGTGTACTTAAGGTAAGCGACGTTAATGGAGCCAAAATATCCACATAGGGACATGCACATGGATGTAATATAAATAGGACAGCGTTTAGAATGAGGTTGCTTTAACTTCGTTAAACATCCCTCTTTAAATTTGCTGTCACTAGCTCAAAAACTATTGTTTTCAGGAAAGCAAAGAAATCCAACAAAGCTGCACTGTTCCACACACCCATATTTACAATCTTCCCTTTCAGTCTAGCAGTTTACCTAATGTAGTGTGAGCAACCAATGCTTAGAAAGTTGGGCTTGTGAATCACCTGAGCAGAAGTGTACAAAGTAAAGAGGAAAGGGGAAGACAGAACAGGAGAGAGAAAGATACAATAAAGAGGCTGAAGACAACTATTCCAGTTTTCTATGATGCTCAGAAGTGCACTAATGTATATGTTGTGACTTGTCTCATGTAAGAGAAAAGAAAAAAAAATTGAACAATGCGAAATTTTTAGGTGGCATACATCTGCAAAAATAGGGACATGACTACCACTTTAAATTAATTTCAAAATAAGTAAGAGTGAGATTTTGCATGGGTACTGTAGTGTCCATAGAAATTTCTGTCCCCTTCCATCATTTCTCATGGAATTTTTCAGAAAGGACAGCGACACTAATAATGGCATTTCTGCTGGCCTCCCACAGCCCTGCGGCTCTCAGTCCACAGCCATCCAAAAAGCTGATTCACACAGCTGTCCTCTCCCAGACCAGTGCTTATGTTTCAGGATCCTCAATTACTCTGCTGCTACTGCTTCAGCTGACTCACACATGCTACATCCCTGTGATTAAAAGCAATGGCACAAGTACCTACAAATTATTTCTTTAGAACAAAACTATTTCAAAGATAACATAGTAAAAAAAGAAACAGAGCAGCTTAGATGTTTAGATATCTCTGTCAGAACCAGAGAATGCTGAGCATCCTTATACTTTCTTTATAAAGTACCTTGTTTGTCATCCCCTATCCCTAAATAATTTATGATAAATGTACCTTTTCCCACCCCTCCTTTCTCCTCTATTCCCAGAGGATTTTTATGTATGCATACATTAATTTCACCTCCAGATAAACACCCTTGTAAAACAAAACGGTGTTTCCATACAGACAATCTATAAGGCTCTCAAAGCTGATAATTGGGCCTGTTATCTTTCAGAAAATGTTGTTTTTCCTCAGGTAAGTTACTGTGTGGATTTTGTGTTTATTCTTCACATAATCCTTTGTGGATTTAGATCAATACAGGCTTGCAGAAAACTGGGATAGCACAATACACAATAGTTGCTACACAACAAATACTCCTTTAATGCCTTTCTTTTGTCAGCTCATGTCCTTGATTCTTACTTTGGTCTGTGATTTTTTTTTAAGGAACACAAGAAAAAAGTACCAGAAATTTATCTTATGTAGGAACATGAGAATAAAATAGGTCAGCAGAAATCATCCTGTGTCATGTCACTTAATTCCCTTCATAAATGCAACAAACTGCTTTTTAGAAGCAGTTTATCTTTCCTTTTTTAAAATTTTTATTTTTAAAATCTTTTCCCCCTTTTGCTTCCAGGCAAGACTTTTCCTAACATAAGTACAAATAGAAATTTTACTCCAGTTTCTAAGTTCCATATGTCCATTTCTGGTACATTTTGCCAGCTGTTCTCCCAGAACAGTGCATGGTGTTAGGGGTTCCCCAGAGTCTGGGCTGCCAGGAATGGCAGGAGCTCCCATCCCATCCCATCCCATCCCATCCCATCCCATGCCAACCCCAGCCACGTGTCTGGGGTGCACCAGGGCAGCCCCAGACAACTCCCTGGGGGCAGACCAAGGCTGGCATCAGCCTGTGAACCTCCAGCTCAGCACAGCCAGTGGTCAGACCAGCCTTGTGCAAGGCTGTAGAACTTACCTTGTCCCACACAGCACCACCAGCCAAGTTCCCAAATTATGCAGCTCTCCCCCACGGCAGCCCACAGATCAGCTAGTATGCCCCTCCGTTTCTCACTTGTTGCCAGCTCTTGAGCTTCCAGCTACTTAATTTCATCTTGGTTTTCTTTCTGTGATCCTCAGGATTGTTGAGTTGTTCCTTCTCTGTACTGACTCCACCACCCCAGCTTTATGCCCTCAGCAAATTTCAACAGCCCTTTTTCTAATATTTGTGGCATTGCCCAATAGGTTTGACTGAGTAGTGAACCTTCCTCAGTAATTCAGGTAACAAATACTTTTACTACAGCCAAGAGCCAGCTGACATTTTTACATTTATTTTAAGAGTGTCTATAAACCAATATGAGTTACCAAATTATTACATCCGTGCATGGTTAGCAGCTCTACATATCAGAGCTATTCATGGACAGCAGCAGTTCCCATCTTATAAATGCTAGCTTCATGCAGAACAGGCACAAGGTACCTGAATTTTTATCTTTTTGCATGTAAAATTACTTAATTCCTTTCCACCATTGTTAGGAGCTCAGACAACTCTTCATTAGGTGACCTCACTTCACTTTCTCATCCTACTATTCATAGTGCATTTCCCTTATCCAACCAATGATGTTAAATTGGTTTGCCTGTGATAATAAATTGAGAGGAGGTGTGACTCCCTGGAAGGAAGGGAGGGTCTAAAGACAGACACTGATGAACTAATGGGCTGGGCAGTCACTAGTGCCATGACATTTAACAAGGGCAAATGCCTGATTCTGCACCTGGGACAAGGCAATCCTGGATGTATGGACAGACTGGGGAATGAGATGCTGGAAAGCAGTGCCACAGAAAGAGACCTGCATGTCCTGGTCGATGGCAAGTTGAACATGACCCAGCAGTGCCCTGGCAGCCAGGAGAGCCAACCCTGTCCTGGGGGGCATCAGGTACAGCATCACAGCTGGGCAAGGGAGGGGATTGTCCTGCTCTGCTCTGCTCTGAGATGGGCTGGCCTCACCTCCAGTGCTGGGGGCAGCTTTGGGTGCCACACTATAAATACTGAATATCTAAGGAGTGTTCAAAGGAGAGCAATGACAAGGGTGAAGGGAAGCCGTGTGAGGAGCAGCTGAGGTCACTTGGTCTGTTCAGCCTCACTGCAGTTACAGTTTCCACACGAGGGGAAGAAGAGGGGCAGGCACTGATCACTTCTCTGTGGTCACCAGTGACAGGACCCGGGGAAATGGGCTGAAGTTGTGTCAGAGAAGGTTTAGACTGGATATTAGGAAAAGGTTCTTCTCCCAGAGGGTGTCTGGGCACAGCACCAGCCTGCAAGAATTCAAGAACCATTTGAACTGTGCTCTCAGGCACATGGTGTGATTTTTGGGAATGCCCTGTGCAGGACCAGGAGTTGGACTTTGACAATCCCTGTGGATCCCTGTCAACCCAGGATACTCTATAATTAATTCTATTATTAGAATTCTGAATTATTAATTCTAGGGACCTGTCTAAACCACATCTAAATCTATGCAAATTTATTAAAAAAAACCACAAATGTAGGAAGATCATAAGGATACTCCCAGTTGCGGCTGGAACAATTCAGTTGTCCAGACTGCTCTCTGCCCCAGACCCCACATTATATTCACCGGCATATTTTATTTCCCTTTATTACACCCCGGTATTATTCCGGCCCGCCCCACAGGGGCCGTCCCCCGTCAGGCTGAGGCCCCGCCCCCTCCGCGCCTCAAGCCCCGCCCCCGAGGCGCTCATTGCCCGCGGATTGGCCGGGGCGGCGCGGGGCGCGGGGCG
>PYHW01009669.1:0-15238 GCA_013186435.1 Turdus rufiventris | reverse complement strand
TGTGGGTGAGTGTCGGGAGGGGTCGGGGGGACCGGGTCCCTTGGCCTTGTGGTGCGGCGGCACCGGCGTACGTGGCCTCCCCGGCCCTGCTCGGCCTGACGGGGAGGAGCCGGGAATGCCTGGTGCGCGGCGCTGCCGGCGGGCCGGGCCTTGCTCCGTGTGCCCCGGTGTGGAGCGTCCGTTCGGCCTTGGGGCGCGGCGGCACCGTGGCTGCCCCCGGAGAAAAGCTGCTCCTGTCCCCTTCCTTACTGTCGCTGTCTCCCCTCGTGAGCCTTCCCCCCGCGCTCCTGCCTCCTTCCCTCCCGTCCCGAGGCTGTCACCGGCCTGAGGGGCTGCGGCGGAGCCAGTCCGGGGTCTGCAGAACACTGTGAAGAAAGTCCCAGTTTAACCTTTACGTCATGCTCGGCCATGGGGCTCAATGGTGGCCGCAGAGCGCTCTTAACTCGGTTCAGTGCTTTCCTCTGGGATGCTGAAGTTTATGGAGAAGGAGGGCGAAGTTGTAATGGTGCAATGGTAGTCCCTTGGGTTATCTTATTTAAAGATGCTCTTTCTGTAGTCCTATGAAAAGGTAAAACTGTGAAGCCTCTTCTGTCTAGGTAGGAAGGGTTCAGCTCTCCTTTCTGAGGACTTACAGGAAGTTCAAACCCTGATTTTGAAGACGAAGGGGGAAGTAACATCCAGCCTTTTACTATGTAGTAACCAGTACTTAACTTTTTGTAGTTTGAAGTTTTCTGAAGCAGGCTTCTTTGCAGCTCTTCAGTGTGACTTGTGTGATTCAATGCCCTTGTGATTTTAGAACTATTTAGCTGTGGCTAAGGTGATACTTAAAGTAATCCATGACTTAACAAGTAGTACAGATCTTGTTTGTGTTGGACAGAATGCAGCTTACATTTTGTGTCTGTGCTGGAGCTGGAACCCTGGATTGCTATAGAAGCTGGTTGAGTGAAGGGGAAGGTCGGATGCTCCGGACTCATGCCTGTGTGCTGGCTTCCTGGAAAGCTCCACATGCATCCTGCCTGAGCTCTGACTGCATATGAGGAGGATAGCTCCATTAGGAAGCCCCAGCTTCAGTGAGAAGCATTGTTTTAACTTGGTTATGTCTTTGTAGTGCTTCTGAAGGTCTTCAGTTTTCACCTTTCATTGAAGTGAATGCTTACCTGTCTTGTGGTTTGGGGTCGTTCTAATTGGTTGTGTAAAACTAGTTATCAAAATTTAAGCCTGATGGATGCTTCAAATTAAATTGATGCATCTCTGAGGGAAAGAATTTTTCTATGTCAAACACCAGTATCTATGCAAGTGCAACCTTGATCGAAAGAAAATTTGGGTTGGGGCTTGTATTGCAGTATATTGTGTGGGACAACCTGGTGCTGGAATGGATTTTTTTCATATATAGAGTAGTCAGCTGCTCAAGAAATCCTAAAGAAGCAGTCAGATGTCTTAACAACTGTCTTGTGACTATCATGTAGAAGCAGAAGAAAGGCTTAAAGGATCTGGCATAAAGCTGACTCAACAAAATATTGAATCACAGTGGCTGGAGCTGCTGAACGTGCTTGTATTACATGGACTCTAGAGTTTTAGTTCATGCACTTTGATTCCACAGGCACACTTCAGGGAGCCTCTGTCTCTGGAGTTACTCAGAAGGCTCCTGGATGCCATCCTGAGTAATGTGTTGTAGGGCAACATCTTAGACCAGCTGACCTCCAGTGGTCCCTTTCAACCTTAGCCATTCTGGGGTTTGTAAAGCTCATTATTTTCTGGGCTTAGTTGAGGTGCTATATCTTTAACTCTAACTTGAGAGTTAAGCTCAAGCTTGTTGCTTTACAGGACAGTATTTCTTTTCAGTATTGATTTCAGACAGGTAAGGAAGACAAAGTTGAAAAGAGGAGAGGTCTTGGGTTTTCTCACATGAACTTCAGTTGAAATAAAAGCAAAATAAGGAAGTCATAGCACAAGTAGTCACTGACCACTTGCTCATGACTTGCTGGGGCTGGCCTTTGTTCCCATGGCTTCATTCTGACCTTATTTGTGAAATCAGAGTGGCAGGCTGAGACTTAAGGCTGAAGAAGGCACAGTTCTCTAGCTGCCTGCTTTTAACCTCTGCAGAGCACGAAGTGTGGTGCTTTTTTGGGCCTGGCTCCCAGCATTCAAACCTGTGGCATGCTATTAGTTGAACTCATAATGAAATCTACTCTTTGAAGTTGCATTTTACTTGAGTAACATTTTGCCTGTAGGTCTGCAGTAAAATGAAGTGTATGATTTCATTGAAGTACTTCTAGAGACAAGACTGCTCTGTTTAACTTTGAAAGTTATTTTGAGGGGAGAGGCAGAAAGAGTGGTGTTGAAATTTAAATATACTTTTGTTTAGCCACTTCACTGTGGTAATTTTTTGGAAGAGAGTTATATTAGTACAGGTGTGTGGTGTTAGAAGCTGAAAGGTGAGAGTCTCTTGTGGCTCTTGATTACTGACTGTCACTTGTTAAGCTTTTGAAAACTAAATTATTTTTCTGTCACAGAATCTTCAGCAACACTGTTCTGAGAACTAGTCCAAAAATGTCAGCTCTTGAAACCCTCTTTAAATACATTGATGAACACCAGGACCTCTATGTTCAGGTAAGTTTTTTGAGTTTCATCCTGCAGCATGGACAACTATGCAGTGTTAGAAGTTAGGGGGTCTGCTTCAAGTTTGTTCCTATGTCTATGATATGCCCAGTAATAATGTCAAGTAATGGGAGAGAAGGGAGAGCAGGTAGCCAGTGAGGAATTTGAGTCAGGCCAGAGAACTGTTTCTTAAATTTAGGCATAGTTATGTTCAAAAATATTAATGTCCATGATAAATTTATTAGGAAATTATCACTGTGTAGTGCAATTGGTGACCTATTTAGAGATACACGAAGCTGACACTGGCCTCTGAATGCCAAACTAGGATTATAGTTTCTTCCCTTTGAAGATGGGAGGTGAAATATATTATAAATGAAACTGCAACAAAGCTTTCTTGTATAAAGCAATTTATGCTGGGGTACAGAGGGAGTACCTCCAAAGAGGCACTTTGCTGCTTGAGCTGCTATTTAGTTGCAGATTGTATTGTAATCCCTTTCACCCATGGATGAATCAGTGGTGCTATGAGCTATACCAAGTGCTCAGCTGGATATATGCCAGTTGTTCTTGCTGAACTCATGGGGAGAAGCAGCTCGAGTAGCCTTTTTGAGAAGCCCAAAAGACTTTAGCTGGTTCTGGATACTTAACAGCAACTGAAAAGGCACAATAAACACAAGCTGTCGTACTCTTAAGCTTGTATCTGTAGACTTTGTGCTATGCAGCAGGGACAGCTATAGCCAAGTGAGGCTTCAGGGAGCTTTTGAGGGTAATATTAATGGCTAAAAGCTCTTTGAGGAGAGGACAGAGCTGATTTGCCTCTATTTGAGCTTGACTTAAGTGTTGAATTACAAGGTGTGGTGGTATTTGCATGGTGCCTGTTGTGTAGTAAAACCTGTAACTCTTCCATCTCTCCAGCGCCTGGCAGAGTGGGTGGCAATCCAGAGTGTGTCAGCATGGCCAGAGAAGAGGGGCGAAATCAAGCGCATGATGGAGGTTGCCGCAAAGGAGATTGAGCGACTGGGAGGCACAACCAAACTTATGGATATTGGGAAACAAAAGGTACGTGAGCATCCCTGTTCAGCATAATTAAGGGAAAAATCTCTTCAGAAGACAAGGTGTTTTGCATGAGGAAGTGCTGGGTTTTATGTTCTCACTATGAAAGACACCTAGACTCCATTAAAAGGCTCTTTATTTGACTTATATTTGACTATAACGAAAGAGGGTAGGAGGGATATTCTTTTGTCCCTGCATGTACTAGCACCTCCAAGCTGTGCAGCAGCTAGCAGGCATCCAACCAGCATCCAATATACTGTGCAGATCCTATGTATGGAAATGTTTTCCCATTTTATTTATTCAAGCTGTCCAGTTCCACTGACAAAAAACATTTTGTGTGAGAATTTCTTGATGCACTTTTAGATTAAGTCAAGGACATGCAGGTGATGTAATCTCCAGTGCTCAGTGGGAGCTGCTTTCAGGTTTCAGTCAAGGGGCTCAGTTTATCCTGCAGTCCAGGGATATGCACAGCACTATACAGGCAGGAAGGTGAAGCTGTATGTGCAGCATAGGATAGGACAGGCTTTGGGGAACTCAGGTTATCTTTGTGGTTCACTAATTCCTGGGTGTCTGATGGACTTCTGGGTCAGGATCACCACACAAGGGTCCTGTGGGCAGTGGCCTAAAAGGGCAGTAGCCTATTGTGGTGTAGGATTGTCTTTCCTGCCACACAGTATGAATCTTCTGTTAAAAGACTTTGTTTATAGTAAACCTTGGAATCAAATTATGGATGTTGTATTAAATTTTGGACTGTTTTAAATACTTTTTGAACTGAACATGAATAGAGCACCTGCAAACAAAAATGTTAGCTATTTTAAACAACTGGCTGGTATTGGTCCTTAGAACCATAGACTATAAAGATACTGACTGAAGTTTCAGTAAGTCTGTGAAAAGACTTTTGGAAAGACTCTTTCAGAAGTGTTACATTTGTCACAGGATTGCATTGCTCCCTGACTAGATTCAAAAGTATTGTTAAAAGAATGACCTTCCTCCTCATTTCTAGCTATCCAGATTGCCTTTTTTTCCCCCCTGAGAAATGTGCGTATGAGGATAATGATAATCTCACTGTAGGAAAATACCCAATACTTGATATGCTCCTTCTCTAAAGTACCCAGCCCCTACCTGCTTCAGAGTAAGACCCATGCCAAAACTGTTAGGTTAGTTGTTCTTTTCATCACTGTAACTTTTGGGTAGCAAGAACTGATTTTAGTTTTATAGGTAATATTTTTATTAGTTTACTTTAATCCATCTGCAAGGGCTACCTTCAGTGTTCAGTTTTATATTAGTTATAGAGGGAGCTAGTCAGTGTTGGTGCTATATCTGTGAAGGACTAAGTAAAGCAACTGAACTTGTCAGAACAACGTTGCTTTACTGCTGCACAGCAACTTGTTTTGTGTTGATTACTGTAAATTCTTGCAGTAGTGCTTTAATCATGTAGAGCTGCAGCTGGCCAAGGACCTTGTAACCTGCTGATAAAAAATTGGAGCTTGATACCTGTATAAGCAAAAAGTCAAAGCTGATCTTGATCTGCTGAACAGTGTAGAAGTACATGTTCACTGGAAGGGAAATACTTGCTGACTGGGAATAGCATGTGATAATTGCTTATGGGTATTCCAAGGGATTAAACCAAGTTCAACTCTTGAACTCCTGAACTGAGTTCATCAGCCCTACCCTGCCCTTAGTGTAACAATGTAGGCTGGTACAGAGAAATGTCTGTTATGGTGATCTTATTTAGGTGTAGGCACATGTTACACCCAGTCTTACCACTGCCAGAAAATGATTGTCCAAAGAGCTATACTGTGGACAGGATGAAAGTGCAGAACCCAATATTGAATGGAGTTTATCACTTATGCTTGGGTCAGCATTGGGTATAGCAGTTTGGCATGCAGTTAGCTTGCTCAGCTGAAATCTGATGTAGGATTGGTAGTTTAAAGCTTACAGCTCTAAGTGGCTTGGAACATTTTGACTGTTACTGGGACTTGTCAAGAAACTAACTGGCATGATGCCATCAGGCCTTCTTGGGCACTGTGCTTCTGGCAATTGGTTTGTGTAGATTAGTTTATTTAGCTGTCTGTGCCTTTACTCTCATAACCTCCATAGTATTAACATAATTCATGTATCTCATTAAAACTTGGATGTTCCATGTTTTGATAGAACTTCTGCCTTCCTATTTCTAGCTGCCTGATGGATCGGAGATCCCCCTGCCACCAATTGTTCTGGGAACACTGGGCACAGATCCACGCAAGAAGACAGTGTGTGTTTATGGGCACCTGGATGTTCAGCCAGCAGCACTAGAGGATGGCTGGGATAGCGAGCCCTTCACACTGGTAGAAAGAGATGGTAAGGGCAGTAGACTTCACAAACTGAACACTTTTGTTACAAGTGATATTCCTCAGTTGTTCCTAAGCTGTACCATTGATTGAAAGGGGGGAAGCAGAGTAAGAACTGGTATGGGTATTTATTTTAATACTGTTGAGGTAAAAATATCCTGGTGGGGAAATGGTCAAAAAGTCAAGCTGTGAAGTCTCAGCTACTCTTGGGATTTTCCTTTGCTGAGTCTAGGCTGTAATTTACATGTTTTCTTCCTTTTAGCTGCAGCACAATCTTTACTGCTGGCTTTTTGCCAGAGTTTTTTAGAACTAATTTCTTGTTCACAGCTTGAAGCCTGTAAGGTCATGTCAGGCTGCAGGAATTTTGAACCATTACTGAAAAAAAGCATGTGGCACAACTTTATGCCTGGAGACAGGAGTGGCACAGCAGCCTCTCTGGGTTGTCTTGTGTTTAACTGCTCTACTATGAGTAATGCAGAAACTCTTTTGCAGAGATAGTGCCCCAAAATTTGTCCCTCTCCCATAAATGGGGATGAATAAATGGTGCAGTACCTCCTGTTGAAACAACATTGCCAGCAGTCAACAAGACTAAAACTTCCTTTTCTAGTAAAAGCAGGAGATACCAACAGCTTCTTGTTTCACTTTCTCAGTGTTAAAGGTCATATCAGTAGGACATCAACCACTAGTGTTGCGTAAGCATTGGTTGCCAGAAAAAGGAGTATCTGTGCTAACTAGTACTTCTGCTTGGGCACTTGGTCATAGGCAGCAGAATGCAAGTTACTAAACTGCATTCTCATATGCTAGCAAGACCTAGACTTGCCTCAGGCTGTGGCTTGTCTCTGGTGAATGTCTCCTGCATGGCCAGGCTGCACAATGGCTCTTTAACTTTGCAGGTTGTCTGGCCTATTCTGTCACTGGTTATATGGTGTGCTGAGAGATTGTAGCCAGAGCTGAGTTGGACTGATAACTGCCTCTGCTGTGATCCTGTGTGGTACATTTTCTGGGAATTCCCTGTGGCCTGTCAAACTCATCTTTGACTAAATGCCTTTCTAGGGAGATCCACTTTTATCTGGAGAGTCCAAAGAAGGGATTTGTCACTGGCTACTGAATTTTTACTCTTCAAACAAGGAGTTATTGAACGGAAGATAATACTTGATTTCTGTTAAAAGCAGAAAATTTGTTTCTATTCTTAGATGTTCATAGAAAATTGTACTATTGTGAAGGATAAGGTGGCTGTAACTTTTCCTGGCTTATAATGAACTCCGGTTAAGGGACTAGCTGGGGGAAGAGGTGGGGTAGCTCTGTAAATGGGAGAACTATTCCAGTCCTGTACCTATCCCACTTGAAAGGGTATGTGAAGTAGGATGTAAAACTGCTGCTTATGAAGAATCAGAAATGAAAGGTTTTTTTACATAAGTAGGGCTAAAAAAGTTACCCAAAAAAAGTCTTCCTCTAGGCAAGAGATACAACTTCATACAGTTTTTTTCCTTATTGGTTAATTTGTATCTTGTTTCTACAGGAAAGTTGTATGGGAGAGGATCAACAGATGACAAAGGTCCAGTGCTTGCCTGGCTGAATGCCTTGGAGGCTTATCAACAAACTAACCAGGTATGTGCCCAAAACATAATCTGCTTTTTCACACATGGCTGAGTCTAGCAATAAATGTTATCCAAGTCACAAACCCTTGTGAGGGAAGCCTGCTTATTCAGCTGATGGGAGGAATGATACAATCATCCTGTAAATTCCCTGATTTCCTAGTAGGGTTAAGCTGACCTGCTGACAAGTTAGTCTTATAGATGCTTAGGCTGCACTTGTAACAGTTTTCCTTTAATGAAATATGTAGGAAAGAAAATACATATACAAGCATGTGGAGCCAGAGGAATAACCAAATGTGATCATTGTCATGTAAGGATGTCAAATTACTTTGGCCTTTATCAAAGCTTAATATCTCAGTGCTACTGAGCTCTAAGAGGAGGTTAACACTAAAACTGGGAGCTTTCCTTATTTCTGTTAAAGAAAATGTGTAATCAGAAGTAGCTCAGGGTGTTTGCTTTATCTTGCAAGACAAGTTTCTATTGCTTTTGAGAGGAATAAGCAGTTCAGTTGCTGTCTAAGTATATAGAATATGCTAGACTGGATAGACAGGGTAGCTCTGTTCCTACTGTGGCATGCAATTTCTGTGGTCTATATTAGTTTTCCTAGCCTGGTGACTTACCTTTGGCAACAGATTGCTGCTGTGTTGTTATGCTTAAGGGGTTTGGGGACAAGTTGTTATGACTTTTTGGGAGAGTTTGTATTCCATCAAATGAAGGGTGCTGTAAGTGCCCTCAACATAAGCACAGTCCAAACTTTAAACCAGTTTGTGTATAATTAACAAATTCCACTGTTGTGAAACTATTTTAGCCATGTCCATTTTTCTACTTCGAATACGCAGATGAAAATTACTGATTACTGAAGGAGTCAAGTGTTTTCACATGCTTAATCTGTTCTTGTTTTTAATTTCAAAGGAGTTTCCTGTAAATATTAGGTTTTGCCTAGAGGGTATGGAAGAATCAGGATCTGAAGGCCTTGATGATCTGATTTTTGCTGAGCGAGATGCTTTCTTTAAAGATGTGGATTATGTTTGCATTTCTGACAACTACTGGCTAGGCAAGAAGAAGCCTTGTATCACTTATGGTTTGAGAGGTGTCTGCTACTACTTCATAGAGGTAAGTGCTGAAATATACTGCAAATCTAGTATTATGAAATGGAATTTTCCACTGGAGAAGAGTGATGGTGCAAACCTTTTCACTCCAGTAGCTTTTTTTCCAGAAAAGATGAAACAGGCTACTTAGGTGGAATGGTTTTTCCTAAGAGTGTAAGCATCCTTCTCTTGCTATCCTGTCTGATACTTGGGTGGGTGGGATAGCTTTCAGATGAGTGAAGCAAGGTAAGCTAGCACCTTCACTGAAGGATTGTCTCATATCATAGATACTTCATCCACATACACCCTTTGTATAGATGGGGTTCACATTTGTGCTGTTCTGGTCAGCTGGAATATCTCCAGTTGACCAGAACTGCTGCTAGATGATTGAGAGTAGTTTGACAAGTTTTTACCAGTTCCCTCAATGCTTTGGGGTTGGATGGATCTGATCTGGGCCCATAGACTTGTGGGTGACTAATTGACATAGCAGGTCGTCTCTTCATATGTTGTGGGCCTCCCTCATATCCCCATCACAAACTTCCATCTCAGGAAGCTGGGCACCCTGAGGACAACTGATCTTGGTATTGGAGACTGAGGCAAAGAAAACATGAAATACCTCTGCCTTTTTCTCATCTCCTGACACTACACCACCCTCTGCTTTCAAATGATGGGGACATTTCTTGACCCTTGGCAAGATCACATTCTCGGTGGGCTTTGGCTGTTCTGGTCTCCTCCGTACATGGCAATATCTCTGTGCTAAAATTGACATGAATCTTCATTCACTTCAATCAGGTGGAATGCTGTGACAAAGACCTTCACTCTGGAGTTTATGGTGGCTCAGTACATGAGGCCATGACAGATCTCATTGCTCTGATGGGTAAGAAAACATAGGTTTCACTGAATGCATTTAAAATGGGAGTAAGAACTGTCCAAGCATGACTGAGTTTGCAGTGAGGGAGTCACTGGGGTCTGTTTGCATTAGCAAAGCAGTGACTAGTGAAATGATGCTTGCCAGGTATGCAAAGCTAATGCCATAGATACAGAAATAAGGAGAAGGCCTTGCCAAGAAGTTGTCTATCTACTCTTAGCTTTCCCTAAAACCTTGCTGCAGATTTTCATGTTAATTAAATCAGTTGTCTTCTCAAAATCTGCTGTGTGTAGGATACTGAACTCTTTGGGAATCCTGCCTGCTGGCAAACTAGCAGTAGAATTAAATTCAGTAGCAAACATGTGCACATTTTGGATACAGGCAAATTCTTTTGTCTTGCATGCTCAGTGGTATATGATCTGGGAAATAGAAGTCTGAATTTCATTGCATTTACAGAGTTTTCAGAAGGCCAAGACTTTTGCTTCCCAAGGAAAGTGTTCTAGCAATTCTATCTTGTATATTCTGGTTGAATACTGATACTAGGTGCTTCTTGTTTACAGGGTGTCTTGTAGACAAGAAAGGGAAGATCCTCATCCCAGGTGTTAATGAAGCAGTGGCACCTGTTACTGATGAGGAGCTGGCATTATATGAGAACATTGATTTTGACCTGTCAGAATATGCAAAAGATGTAGGAGCACCAAGACTTCTGCATGATGCAAAGGTGTGTTGCACTCCTCCTCTTCCCTGTCTAGATCAAGCTGTCTGTATTAGTAGGAGACAGAAAGAAGCTTCTCTGGATGTGTGTGTGTAGCTGTTAACTTATTGGGCAGAGGATTCATCTGATATCCTCAAAATGGTGAGAATGCCTTGAAGATAACTTTGCTTACTTATGACTCTATACTTAACACTTTGCAGAGGAACTGCCAGAGGTGGGTCCTTAAACTTATTCTAGGTTATCCTATGTTTAACTCGAGCACCTTGACAATTCTAAATTTCCTTCTTACTCTGTATAAATAGTATTTGAAACTTGTACAGTTTTTTAGTGCTGCTCTCTTAATGCTGGATAAGAATGTTGGCAGCTTTCCAGAGGTCAGATGACAATCTACACAAAACATCTGATTTTTCTACATCTGTAGGAAGTTCGCTGGGTTATCAGGAATCAAGTATTTGTTCAGAGATGATTGCTCCTTAGGTGAGAAAAAAGCTTGAACCCTAGTTGTGCTGAATGCAAGCCTGACATGCTGGACATGTTCCTAGACCTGGCAAAAAAGGACTGTTTAGTTATCTTGAGCTAGCCAACCCAGATCTTTGAACAATCTCAAGGTCAATAAACTGCTGTCTAAAGTTAAATCTTTGTCCTGGGAGCTCTCCAAATGAATGCTTTTAACAGCATTGGATTTTACAAGGTACAGGTATTACATACTCATTTTAAAACCCTAGATGTAAATACATCTACTGTCATAAAAAGCAGACACAGGTGTTGTAAAAGGCAAGTTTACATGTGCAGGTCTGTCTTCTATCCTAGTACTGTCAGGAGACTTCAAAATTAACTCATATAGGTATAAGTAACAATTTATATCCTCAACCTTGTCTTTACATGCTCAGGTTTATATCAACTGGGAGCACATAGGCTTCTTTGCTTAGCCTTGTCCTTTAAAGTAATGAATGAATTATAGCTTGGATATAAAGAGGAGCTGGCAAGATGGTTTTTGTGATACTGAGCTGAAGCTGTTCATTCTTGGCTCAACTGACAATTCCAGTTAAGGGACTTCTAAGCTGTATACATTCAAGAAGGGCTTTAGGGCTAGGGAAAGAGGGCTGTAACTTCCAAATGAGAAGCAAATGTGCTTGAGAGATTTGAACTGTGGCAGCTACATTTGCTTTGAGAGGTGGTTGGAGGCAGGTTGTGCCTGGAAAAAAACTTGTAAAGGACACAAAATTTCTAAGTCTCCTGCATTTTTGCAGTGAAGTTCACACTGGAGACACTGTACCTGTGTCCGCTCAGGGTGATTCAACTGCACTGAATTCAAGATTCAATGTATTGAACAGCTGTGTTCAAGGTAGCAGAGGAAATGCACCCTGGAAGGCAGTGGTGGTCAGTTTAATCAGCCTGGAGTTCAGGCTTTTTAATACAGCTGATGATGTAAAGAAAAGCATACTGTAAGCCTCAGTCTGAGCAGTGGTGAGGCTTTTAGAAAACCTTGAACTTAAGCAATGTCTTGGTGATGTTGGCACCTGCCTGTCCTGAGGCAGTGGGAATTAAAGCTCTCAGTGTTCCCTACAAACTGTGCTTGAACACCTTATAAATGATGCTTATGTCTGTATCAGAAGCAGACTGGTCATGTCTCATACATTCCATAGAGCTAGGAGAGAGTCAAACTAGAACTGCTGAGTCTCTTAGGGTGCTGAGAACACAGCTATGTTATCAAAATGTGTGCTTAGTGGGAATAACAGCTTCTGAGTGGTCTTCAATGAGCTGCATTTCTGCATGGGGAAAAGCACTATTTCTTGTAGAATCTTTATTAGGTTGAAGAAATCATTATTTTAGGGAACTGTCAAACTTCATGTAACCTTGCATCTTTCTGTTTCTCTTGGCAGAGAGAGATCCTCATGCACAGGTGGAGATACCCTTCCTTGTCTCTCCATGGAATTGAAGGAGCTTTCTCAGCCTCTGGTGCCAAGACTGTGATTCCTAGGAAAGTGATTGGCAAGTTCTCAATCAGGATTGTGCCAAACATGACTCCTGAAGAAGTGACAAAGAATGTATGTTGACATGTTTGGATTGCAGCAACCCAAGTGTCTCCCACATTTACCTTAGCATGGGGAAGAGTTTTTCTGTTTTTCTAAAGCAGTTCTGCCCCTTGTGCTTTCCTATTGTCTTCCCTGTACTGCACCTCAACACAAGAACTGAGGGAATCCTGTGGACTGCAATGGTCTGATTCTCCAGTTTCTCTAAACTCAAGGACTTGGGAGTAAATACTAACCTAATTGTAGGGCACTTGGACTGCCGGAAATGCATGTTCAAAAGCAGCAGTGTTTGACATACTGATGAATTGTTTTACAATATTCTGTTAATTTGTTAAAGAGGATACTCTGACTTCAGAGCATCTTTGGAGTACTACAAAGAGCAATAGGAAAAGTATTGCTGTGCAGTTGTAGTGACCTGCAAGTTCCTAAGATGCTTTTTAGAATATGAGCTTTGCCAGTACTCATAAAAATGCTAGCAGTAGATGAAGTCTTTCAATATTTTTTACAGGTTGAAGACTACTTGAACAAAAAGTTTGCAGAGCTGCAGAGTCCTAACAAATTCAAAGTGTACTTAGGCCATGGTGGAAAACCCTGGGTGTCAGACTTCAACCACCCCCACTACATGGCTGGTAGGAGGGCCATGAAGACAGGTCAGTGGGTTTTTCACTTGGCATTGGTAGGATTAAAAATCTCTTGTTCCAGCACTTCAAGAAACACTGAGGAAGTCATGTTTGCTGAATATTTAGTGCACTGCACTCATATTAAATAACTTTGGCTCACTAAGTGAGGAAGCATGTCATCTGTACCTTTTAAACTGAGATCTGAGGTACAGGAAGGAAAGATACTGGACATCAAATTAATTTCTACTGTTCTGGGACAAGTTTGTTGGTGTGGTGTTGCTTCTGCATGAGACTGTTGGTTCAGATCACCTGCGAAGCCAAAATCCAATGAAGTTTGGTCATCATAGCACCTCTCTAAATCAGTTTTGCTATATTGTATTGGGTAGCTAGAGCAACTCCAATTTGTGTTGGCAGAGAGGCCTTCAAATGAAGTGTTAGTGTGTAACTGACAGTGACAATACTCTAGTGCTGCATCTGCGGGGAGAAGCTCCACAGTTTTGTGAGCTTTGCTGTCTGGCTGATTTGGCCAGCACCTGGTACAGATGGGTACATGATGGTATAAGTGAGGGTTTGTGGGGGGGAAAAAAAAAATACAGGTTTCAAACTGACTAGAATATCACCTTTCTAGTTTTTGGAGTTGAACCAGACCTGACGAGGGAGGGAGGAAGCATTCCTGTTACCCTTACTTTTCAAGAAGCCACCGGCAAGAATGTCATGCTGCTTCCTGTTGGAGCTGCAGATGATGGTGCTCACTCGCAAAATGAAAAACTAAATAGGTAAGAGAATATTTATTCCTGTGCTAGGGTGTCTTGGCATATATTATAAAAAATGCAAAGAATTGAGCTTTTGCTTTTGTTTAATTCTCTGGATGGCAATGTGCCTCCCCAGCAGAGAATGACTGATTGGGTAACTAGTTTGTAGCTAGTTTCATATTTTGGTTTCATATTTTTGGTCTCTATGCTTGGCTACCCTTTCCTCCCAAGTGTGCTGTTTCTGTCTTTCCAGGGAAGATGTAGGGGTTTGGGGAGTAGTGCCTATTGCTTGCAGCAGCAGTTTGTACAGGGTTTGTGTGTAGGCCTAATGTATCAGCTTTGTAAAAAGGACATCTGCTAGAAATACAGCTCAGTGAAGACACTGCTAAAGAAAATTGTCTTCTTTGCAGGTACAACTACATCCAGGGAGTGAAGATGCTTGGTGCATACCTCTATGAAGTTTCCCAGCTGAAGGACTAAGTTAAACACCTCACCTTCTGATTTATGGATCAGAAGTCTGAAATTTCTTGTGAAATGTCATCAATTACCAAGTCTTACATAGCTCCCCTTTTCTACCAGCACTCCACTGTTTTAGTGGGGGAGAGGGAAGCAGGCAGTTCCACTTGACAAAGAACGTTTTACACCAAAAATACTTCCCTCAATGTTTACTTTAAATGAACAGGCTATTCCTTAAGGGGTCAGCAGTCCTGAACTGCGTCTTTGTCCCCTCTGTATCACTTCAGTTTGCTGTGTTCTTCTACTTTTCCTGTAAATCAAGAGGAATGATTTGCTCTCAACAGTTTAAGCAGCCACAGTAGTGGCAGAACTTCCAGCCTATTTAAGGTTCTTATTCCTGGGTATGTCCTGGAACCAAGTAATCAAGATTATGGGGCGACACTGGAATGTGCTCAAGCTGTATTGAGATATGTCTTTGCTGACTGAGTGATTTGGAAGAGGAGTTTGTCTCAAAGTTTATGCCTGCCTGCAGGTTTCAAATTACAAGGAATCAGGTGGTAACAAATTTCACTGTGGTAGTGACTACTGACCATTTTTGTAAAGCTGCCTTTGTACTACCACAAAAGAATAATAAATAATCATACTGTGTTTGGCTTTTGGTCTCTAAGGTTTAAATAATGGTTTGGGTAGGAAAGCAGCTTTGGGAACTTGGGAGGGACACTTCTGTGGCTATAAAGGCAGATGTGCAACATGACTACACAGGCTATACATTGTGGGAATTGTGGGAATCCAGATTTTTATTCCTGGGCTCTGGCTCTGTAAGAACTTGTTGACTTGAAACTGATGTTGCAAACTCCAGCTCTCCTGAGAGAATGAGCTCAAAATGTTTCATTTTGGCTCTGTAAACAGTCATCACATTGTCACATAACTGATAGTACTGTGAGTGAATGGTATTTGTAAGCATAAACAGAGATCACTTGTTGCAACTACTGCTGATATCCAGCTTCAAGCTGTCTGCTGGATACATTAAACTCCAATGTTGTGTCAAAAACCTCCAGAAATAACAAACCTCATAAATGATTGCTATCTGATCTGGATTGAGCTCCTTGATTCTCAATTACCTGACCAGCAGT
>PYHW01009667.1:397887-411680 GCA_013186435.1 Turdus rufiventris | reverse complement strand
TGTGTTTCTTAATTCTTAATTATCGATTTGGGAATTATAGGATAATTATTGTGTCAATAGTACCACCTGCTGGATACCATAGGTAGAGACTAATCAAGATTTATGAAAGTCATATTATGGCATAACTCAATACTAGTCTTGCACAAATGTCAGCCCAACTAAACTGTTACAAACTAATTGATTACAAATTTTCCTATCTTCTAATTCACACCCACACCCTTCAGAAAGGTCATGGACATTTTCAATATGTATTTTTTTTAAAATCAGATATTCAAAACTCACTAAATATAATTAATCAGATGAATAAAAAATTCAAACCCTCAGCCTAACAACCTGATTTAAAAGCAAAGCTATTACTATGAATGACAATGTTAATATGAGTTTTTTAAACTTAATTACACATCTAATGTGTTATATCACTACAATGTTACTTGGCAGCGTGGGAGGAGGAGATAAAAATGCCCACAAAGCACTAAAACAAGCAGACACCCCAGTCCCCCATCTACTACTATTGAGCTACTGTGAAATCCCAAAAATAAGCAGCTCTTAAAGGATCTCGATCCAAGTGACTTCACTTAAAGGTTAAAGCTTCAGCAAGAAAATCATCAGCTTGAAACCCCACAACATCTAGGCCCTCTGACACAGAAAATTGTTACCAATTTTCTCAATTGTTACCAATTTTTCTTTTATTGTTTCTCAATAAACAGCTTTATGACTATTTTTTTGTATTGGTTTTGCATGGCCTGGTTTTTGGTAGCAGCAGGGCCACAGAGGTAGCTCTTGTGAGAAGGTGCTGGAAGCTTCCACCATGTCCAGCAGAGCCANTCCCTGATGGCTCTGAGGATGGACATGCTGCTGGCCAAGGCTGGGACAATGAGAGTGGCTGGTGATATCTCTGTGATGACACACTTAAGAAGAAAATCAAAACAAAGTCACACAGTTTTTCTTCTAGTTAGGGAAGAGGAGGAGGAGGAGGAGGTAAGAATGTGAGAGAAAACAATATGGCAACACCAAGGTCAGTGGAGTAGAAGGGAGAAGAGGTGCTCCAGATGCCAGAGCTGAGATTCCTCTGCAGGCATGGTGATCATCATGGTGAAGCTGCAGCCTGTGGAGATCTACAGAGGATGCAGAGATCCACCTGCAGCTCCTGAGGGGATGCCCATGCCGGAATGGGTGGATGCCCGGAGGAGGATGTGATCCAGTGGGAAACCCGGTGTGTCAGGGTCTGGCCTGCTCCAAGCCTGGGATGTGTTGTTGAGGTGGTAAGTAATAAAGGGATGGGAATGACAAAAGGCCTTGAAACTGAAAGCTTTAATATAAGTTGAAATAAAAAAGGGTGCACAAGGGCACAACATCAAGCATAAACCAAAACACCTGCTCACAGCTACCTCTAAGAAATAAAGTCCAATCTTCACAGGTCTACGCAGCTCCTTTAGAAAACCCAAGAATTGGGGTTGAGCAACACTTATATAGACTACGATGGAATGTTCTAGAAAGCTTCCAGCCAGTCACACACCACTGTGTAGTCTCTATTTGCAGAGTCACGCCCAGTCCCAGTTGCCATAATCCTTTATCTTCTCCTTTACTTCTTGCCGTAGCTTGGCTGGATGTTATCTGTCTCGGCTTCTCAATGCCTAGGGTCCAATGCTATTATCTGCTGTGTGGCTGCTTCCCAGCTTGTGTTTGCCAGAATGGATTGCCATACTGGTGGAGAGAAAGGTATTTATTTCCAGACTGGAGCGCCTTGTCCTTGGAGGACTGTGACCCACAGAAAAGGAAACCCACATTGCAGCAGTTTTGGGAGGACTGTGTGCCCATGGGTGGAATTCATGTTGCAGCCAGTGCAGTAGGGCTGCTGCTCATGAGAGAGAAGCCACACAGAAGAAGTTCATGGAGAACTGTGTCGAGTGAGAGAAACCTCACAGGGAAAAGACTCCTCTCTCAGAGCAGTGGAAGAAACTCTTGGTGATGAACCACCAACACTCAAATTCAGGAAATATTGTTGAATACGCTAATACTGGAGTCTACTATAAATAACTGGAAAAGAAGGTTTCTTTATTTTCTTTTAAGAAAAAAAATGGAACAAACAGCAGAAGAGCCAGGAAGAGATCGCTTTAACCACCCGAACCGAGCTAGATCTGCGCGGGCTGAGCCCCGGCAGCGCCGGGCAGGGATCAGAAATGCTGGCTGCCGGCGGAGCACGCCGCCAGCAGGCCCTGAGCCCAGCACCGGCCGGGAAGCCAAGCGCACTACTCTCACCTCGCCGCCACAGCACACCTTCCATTTAACCCACCACCGCCGACCCCGCTCCAGCCCCCGCCGCGGCCCCGCCCGCCCCCGCCGGGCCCAGGCCAGGGCGGGCCCTGCCGGCGCTCCGCGGGCCGTGGGCGGGGTCGGCGCCGCTTCCTCCGCGGGGCTCGGGGGCGGTCGGGCTCGCCATGGGGCAGTGCTTGCCGTGCATGGGGGGCGCCGTCAAGGACGTGGTGGAGACGCCCGACCCGGTGAGTGTGGGCTCCGGGGGCGGCCCGCCCTCCCTTTCCCCGTTGTTTATCATGACGCCAAGCGTCGCGGCGGTGAGGGTGAGCGCGGGGGGCGGTGACCTTCTTTCCTCAACATGGAGGCCAGGCCGCGGGGTGTTACGGTGCACTGGCAGGCAGTGGCTGTGCCGGGGAAAGGAAGCCCGTACCTGGCCCCCGGGCCGGGGTGGGGAAAACTGTTGGGGCATCCCGGAGCTTGGGGCCTGGCGCCCCAAAACCTCCGGCAGCTCTGCCCCACGGATCACGCGTGGGCGCTGCCGTGGTTCTGTGGAGACCGGGGCTTTGCGTGAGAGCTGTAAGTGCAAGACTATGGCCAATATGACCCCCATTTTTACAAGAAATAGGAAAAGCTGCGCGTATTTATCCAGTGTGTAGTGATGCTCGCTTCTAAGTACCCTCTGCTGCGTGACGTTTTTCCTAGGTGAGTAATAGTCCATCTCTGTACTTTATACCCCTCATTTGAGGGTTTTATGGGGAGAAGGAAAGGAGCCCGCCTCGCCTGGGACAGAAAGCATTCCCCTTTCCGGACTCTAAAAGGACGTTTCATACACTGTGAGCCATGTCGCCCCAGTCTGGATTGTTTTGAGTGGAGGTTCAGAACAGCTGAGTAGCGATTTCTCGTGGCGTTTGACTGTATTTATGTCAGCAGCTGCTCTTCTGGCATATTAGTCATTAGAAACGCTTCGTTCTCGCAGGCTGGCAATGCAGGGGAAGACGATGCTAATTGACTTGAAGTTGACATTTTGTGGGAGTTAATATCACAGATATGAGTTGTACTTAAAAATTAAGACTTTAAAAAGAAATCAAAGAATATATTGAAGTATAATTTCACTGTCTCTAACATTATATCTAGGAAATAAAAAGAAGACAACTAGCAGAAGCCGCTGAAAAGAGGCAGATGGAGGTAATGCCTGATAAAATGTCATTTATTGAAATTATTTTTAGATAACTGATTTATGGGGAGAACGGCTGTGGCTTCTCTGTTAACACTGGATATCATGTTCGTATTGTGGGAATTAAGTACTTTCCTAATACTATTAATGTTGTACATTTATACCTTTTTATATATATTTATATATATATTAAGAATTTCACAGCTAGGTAGGTGCTCTAAGACCGTTACAAAGCAACTGAGCTTAATATTTTACAGTAGTTTATAAAACAACCTAAGAACTGAAGGAGTAAGTTCAACATTATTTTTTTCCTTGTTCTAACACTTGAAAACAAGAAGTGGAGAAGTATTCAAACCAGAGTTGTCAAGCAATTGTTGCAGTGGCAATTTCAAGTGGTACTGCACTTTCCTTAAAAATGTGGGTTGTATGCACTTGCAGGTTCTGTTTATCAACAAGGCAACACTTTGAACACGTTTATCAGTTCATATTCCAGCAGAGATGTAGTATTAACTTAGTCTTTTGTCTTTTTAAGGTTGCCAAGCTTTAACTTCTTTGATACTTTTAAAATCAGAAGAAGTAGGATACAAATGTTCTAGCAGAACAGCCAGCTTGATTTTTTTTCCTTAAATACCTCTAAAAAAAGCTTTGAGCATATACTGTTTACTTATTGTAGATTTTGAGTGGTATGTCTTAGAGACCACAGCTGAACTGTGAAGAGAAAGGCTTGTTATTTGTGTGAATGTTAGTGACATTGCATATTGACTTAGGAATTGACTGTTATGCATGGGGACCATGTTGACCTGGTTTGAATGGAGTTTAGTAAATAATTGGAGCAATGGCTGAGTGATGCATTGGACTCCTTAAAGCCTTTGATTTTGTGTCATTCTATGTACTGAAAGCAATCCACATGTTATCACAAGTATGTTTCAGTCACAAAGAGATTTTAAGCGTAACTGTAGGAAATAGCTAGCTCTTAACTGGCTAAAAAGCTTTCCTGAGAGGAAGGAGAAATGAAGCAACTAGTGTTGTGGATGTCCTTGAATCTTTGTGAGACCCATCAGGCTGACAAAGAAAAATGGAAGTAT
The DNA here is from genome assembly GCA_013186435.1 of Turdus rufiventris. NCBI lineage: Eukaryota > Metazoa > Chordata > Aves > Passeriformes > Turdidae > Turdus > Turdus rufiventris. Next base: position 407,165 of record PYHW01009667.1, on the reverse strand, counting down.
CACTCTTTGTTACTTTCTGTTTTCTTGGAAGACAAAGAGATAAGCATCCACCAGGATTTTTCAGGACTATCTTTGAGGTCATTGAATGTTGGGTAATGGAGATGTCTTGCAAGCAGCCATGATTTAGTTTTGCCCTTGTGAGGGGACAAGAGAGTAGATCAGATGTCCTTCCTTTTCTACTTAGTGTTTTCCTGTACACGCTTGTTAGCTGCTCATTATCCCTCCTGACATCATGTGAGCTGTTCTTCCTTTTGGAGTGCTGCAGACAGTTTGGGTACCTGACTCATTTGGAAGACCAGTTTTCTAAGAGGGAGAGAACATATGGTCTAAGGAGGTTGGTATTTGGTAATAAGATTTGTCTTAAAACCCACTGAGAACTGAGCTTATTGTCAGGACCTTGAAATTGAGGTGAGAACATTGTTGTTTTGCCTTGGTAGATTTTAGCATCTTTTGTATAATTTCTGCTGTGTTATTATAAGCCTAAACTTAGATAAGAACCAGTTTTTAAAACATTTTCCTCTTTTTTCCCCATTTCTTTTTAATGGTGTTAACTGTCTGTAATTCTGATATTCCTGCCATCTAGTCTAGATTATCACTAAACAGTTCCCTCAAGGATGTGAAGCAGGCAGTTCATGACAGATTTTTCATTTGGTACTCCTGCTACCCACACATCCTGTAATATTTTAAAGGGTAGCCTGTCATGCAGGGTATTTCTCACAGATCAGAGTTTAAAAGTTGAACTTCTTCACAGCCTGGGCTAGCACTCCTAACACAGCTCTTTTTCTCCACTGTTCGTGAGGGTAAAAGTAGTCCCTGACACTGAAAAAACTACAGATCAAAAATTTGTGGACTTGTGGGAAGAGAACTCGTTCTGCATCTGAGGATTAACTTCACCTGGATGTAGTAAAGTCTAGTAATGTGAAACAAAAACACTCTCACCTATGGGACTGAGCCTTCACAAAATGAGGAAATATCCTGAAAAGGCTACCTTGATATAATAGTAGCATTACTAAGTGCTTCTGTCTTTTAACCACAGTTCATAAAATAGTGTTGCCAACACTTGCAGTTTGGTTTCTCTCCAGAAAAATAGCTAACTTGGGCTTACTCAAATGTGTTTTCTCCCAGGCTTCCTCTCGAGGTATTAAGAATGTTCACTCTGTAGAGCAGAAGAAAAAGAAACAAGAAGAAATAGAAAGAAGAATTGCAGATTCACGTCCTGGAGGAGAAGGAGGACTGAGAGTAAGTTTAAAAAAAAAATATATATAATTCAACTGTCCATATATTCACTGTGAAAATTCTGTTTTGTCATGTAGAAGATTGAATAACTTGAGGGAAAACCAAGAGGAAGGGAAATGGAATAGAAATGGAAGCATGTGTCATTGTCATGCAGTGTTCTTAATGAGAATTCATCACTAGGACAGAAAGCAGGGATGGCAGAAGACTTTTTCTCCCCCTCTTCTTCCCACTTTTGTACATCTGTGATGCATCAATTTTACAAGTCTCTCAGCACTGGGGACCTCATCACTGTGTTATCCTGTACTCAGCATCCCTTTTCAGTGCCAGTTGAGATTGTCTCTCTTCCTTCAGAGCTTATAGAAGAGATTTGAACTAAGTAGGGTGATGGTTTTGGGTTTATGTATGTGTATCTCATTACAAAAGAAACATACCATATTGGCATAAATATGGATGAAGTTTACTACTATTGCTATTCTGATGTGAACTTTACCTCAGAAGGTCAGGCAGAGAGTTTATGAAGAATTACAATCTCTCCAAAACGATAGATGTATCTGATCATTTAAACTCAGACTTCGTAAACCTTCATCTTTTGCCTTCATTACCGTTTATGGCTCAGGAGGCAGGAGTTTGTGTAAGTTGCCACTGGTACACTGTATGTCCATCACTTGCTGGGATAAAAGGTGAATTTAGAATTTAAAGGTGAATGGCGAATTTGTTGTAGTTTGACAGCCTTATGGTGTTTTGTTTGGTTTGGGATTTTTGCTTTCTTTTCCTTATCTTCATACAAACCTGTGGTGTGCTTTGTTTCTTCAGTGGCAGGTTGGATAACACATGACTTCTGAAGAAAAGATGATTGATGTTTACTGCCAATAACTTGTCCGTTTCTGCAGCCAAGTGGCACTTACTCATCCTGTGGCTTTTGCTGTTTACATCTGAAAACTCAGCACTACTTTGCCATTGTGGGACAATGGATGTGGAAATATTCACAAAGACACTTAAGAACTAATTCTGAACACTATGGTTTTGCCAATTTTGTTTGTTTATTTTCCATGCATGTTTTATTACTTCCCTGTCAGCTGGAAGTGGCCACCTTATGTGTAGTCAGTCAATATGTATCTGGTTAATTGATGTCTGTCTGTGTAGGACTGGCCTGAGCAAGCTCAGGTGCCCATGTCTTGGTTTTGATGCTTATTTGAAGTTCTACAATTAAACTTTTCTCCAAGTCCTCATGTAGAAAGTTTTTCATATATATATATATGTATTTGAATGTGTGGATGAGAGCATTTATTTTCTGTTTCCTAATGACTCTTGGACTGCTTAGGAATTTAGTGCCTTTTTCAAAAAAAAGAAAAGCAGAGTCATGGTGGGTCCTTACAAATGGAATAATTTTGTGACTAGTTACAAGAAAATATAGAAACCTTTATAAATACTGTGTTCTTAGATCAGGAATGTTCTTTTATTATGTGTGTAATGGTTATTCTCATTTTCTCATGTGTATTTCTTTTGAGTCTGTAAGTATAATGAGTACTGAAAGTTAAACATGAAGTTAAAAACCCTGTTATTAGTTGTTTTCATTTATTACCACAAGAGGGCAACGCTGCTCTTCTCAGGATTTTGAAAAACAAACAGGAAAACCGTTGCTATGCCATCTCTTTGCCAGTTCATTTCTAAAAGTTTCTGCATTATCCATTTAGGTGGACTACTTACAGTGCAAAAACATTTTTTTCCCAGAGAGCATTATGCACATTATGCATGGCCTTAGTATTGCAGTTGCCTAATTTCTCACTTAATCAAGACTATAGAGGCTTTTGTTTTTCACCCCTTGAACCATATATTCTGTCTTTCATGTCTCAGTACTTCCCAATGTTGTCCTGGGAGTGCAGTCTTGACAGTTTCCTGGCTTAGCCTTCAGAATTGAATTGAGAAGGGAGAACTTTCAATATTAACATAATGTTTGGGCTGAAAAAAGCTGTATCCTTGGCTGAAGACAGCCTTCCGTTTCCTTTGATTGCTGGCAATTGCTCTCTTCAGTGTATTAACTGGTCATAATAATTTTTTTAAAGTCTAGTGAAAATGCATTGAGTTATAAAAAATTATCTCAGACATTAATTTGAAATGAGAATTTCAATCTAACATCACAGTAGGTGTCCTACAAGACACTTAAGCAGCACTTAGACTTAGTTGGTCACTTGGGCTATTTAAAGCTTTAAACATTTTTCTCTATTCTCTGTCATACTATTCCCCCAAAACGGTAAGGGAAACAAATAACCATGTCTCTTGTCAAGCCTATGCTTCCATTAGTGCTATAAACATTTTCATTTAAAGCCATTGAAAGAACCTAGAGAATCTAATCACTCTTCTCTGTCTCCATCCTTTATGTAAAAGCTAGAGCTTCCTGTGCTTCTTAAGAGACCTAGTTTTGAATGCTGGATTTATTCTGCAGCTAAGGAACCACATCAGAGGATGTGTGAGTTTGTAGTTCTAGATTACAAATAAACTACAAAGCTGTTTTAGAAGATGTTCCTATACCATACACATCCAATTGTCCAAATGGCCTCAACTGCCTGGGAATTATTTGGGTAAATAAAAACACTTACTGTTGGTTTAAGTTTTGTTTCAACTGAGACTGAAAGCAGAAACTACTGAAGATCAGTAGTGTATAACTGATAGCTGACATGTACATGTACCATTGAACAGTAAGGCTGAGAGCCATGTAGATTAGAGCTGCTCTCTTCTTACAGGCATTTTCCTTCTTTCTTACTGCTTAGTGCAGCACTAAGTTAACATGAACCACAGCAGGCCTTTGTCTGTATTTCCCCCAATCCTAGATTTGCACCTCAGAGGCTGTTAAAATTCACCTTTTCATGTAGATAACTAGACAGTTGATATTTTGTTTACATCAGTACAACTCTTTTCTTTTTCCTTTGTCTTCTGAAAGCAGTCTTGCACTTCCAAAACTGACAGACTAAAGCCCAGTGTTGGTAAAATGGACTGAAAAGCTGACTCTCCATGACTGTGGTAGAATCATCATTGTTGCAGTAAGAAAGTGAAGTCATTTGCCTTGGTTTCCATATGGTTAAAATACATAGATGATGCTAGAGAGAGAGTGTTTGTAGCAGATGTCCTGAAATTTGGGAAGACACAGAAGCTGTGTCTCTACAAGGATGGGCATCACAGTGGGCCCTGTGGAACACAGATTACTTCAGCACATGGATTTGGCACAGTGACAAGACTAAATACTTGAGACACAGCTCATCAAGCACAAGCAGTACCTGCAGTTTTTCCAGAGTCTGGGAAAGCCTGTCCAGCCTCATCAGCATTAGTGTGATCCCACCTGTCTGTTCCACCTTACCTTAGTCAACATTCAACAGGCTAAGAAAGTAGGAGGCAGAGCAAAGAAGCAGCACTGTATCTCCTTGTCTGGTACTGCCAGGCTGCTGCCAATGTACACTGCATAAGCCCAAAAAGAACCAAACCCTTGTCAGCATCTCTGGGAGATGCTTCTGTAACTCGGTGGTGTGGCAAACAGCTTGTCTTTCAGATCTAAAGTGAACATGTGTAATGAATTCAGGATTGAGTCTTCAGTTACAAGAAACTTGCTGTACCTTCCCACAACTACTGCCTTCTTATTTCACTCATCCCCACCAAAAATCCCTTAACTAGCTGCTGTAGATTTTCGATAAAAAAGGTGGTACTGCAAAGGAAGGAACAATTATCCCTATAATAAAGATGTGAACAAATCCTGTCCTCTGTCAGTGATGTTAATAATCCTGCTTGAAAAAACATGTCCAGGTAATGTATTAATAACATGGTGACACATTGCAGTTACATTTTCAAACAAATTTTGAATGGCTTCCAGCATGATGAGTCATATTTGACATTATACAGTAATAATGTTTTTTGTAAATAATTTTACATAATTTATCCATTTCGAGATTAAGCACAGTTTATTCACAGGCAGCTCCCATGGGGTTTGGTCTTCGAGGACTTAGAGAAAAGGCTTTGTTGCAGCTCCTATCACTTAAATGTCTTAGCACTTCAGCCTCCTCAACATTCAAATCCAGCCAATTTACTCAGCAAAATCGTTAAAAATCACTACATCATGGAAAATGACCTAAATCTGTTCTGCCCCCATCACTGCATCAAGGACTGTATGCCTTTGAGCAAGATTCTGCTGCTTAGCTTTAGCTTTAGAATTGAGCCATAGGTTCCTAACAAATTTTCCAATTCCTGCATTGCTACAGGACCTAATACACTATGAAAATACCGTTTATCATATTAGTGACACTTACCTCCAACCCCTTCTTCCAAACTACTTTATTGATGCTTTCATTTCCTCCTCTGTTATTCACACCCACACCAATGCAGTCAAAAGCAGTAAGTCCCACCTGCATTTTTTTTTACATCAGGTGGTAGTGGCAATAATTTAAAATAAAATCCTATAGTCTCCCATTCTGGAACTGGCAAAGTTGAAGTTTTAAGTCAGAAAATGATTTAATGTAATTTTTTTAAAGACCCTGAAACAAAAAAAGACTATTTTGGTAGGTAAACTCCGAGCACATAAAGGGGTTCATGTTTAGTTTAAAATATTGATTTGGATTTACTGCAACTGTTGGAGTTTACTATTAAAATAAACTTATGAATACCTTCTTTATAATTTTCTGCTCTTCAAATATTTGAAAAACCAACCTAATAATAACAACACCACAAACTTAGTCTTGGATGGTGGAAATAAAGGTTGAACTTGAAGATCTTAGAAGTCTTTTCAACCTCAATGATTCTGTGAAATCCAACTAATTATGTTTTAATAACTAACCATTATTTCCAAATAAACGTCACATTTTCACCAATTTTTTTTTCCTTCCCTTTTCATTTGAAAACAGATCTCTAGGTGCTTATATTAAGATCATGGGTTTTTTCAGCTATGCTGCATTTTTTATAAAATGATGTTGTGGTCTGTATTCTGCTCCCTTATGAAGGGCATATGACAACTTCTATGACAACTGAGGTTTCCTATGGCTTTTCAAAAGATTTATTACTTCAATACGTGTTTAATCTTCCTAGAAAGTGTTTCAAGAATAAAAGGCTGCAACTTTGGAATTACATCCTGCTACTTTGCTGCACCAAGCAATTGTGAACTGCTTGTATTCAGCAGGTAGCTTTAGGTGGTTAGGTAGACCTTCTCCACAGAAATGAGATACAACATGCTGATTTTAATAAGGCATGGAACATGAAAGGCTATCTTGATCCTTTCTAGCCCACAGACATTTTGCTGTTAATTTTAAAGCCCACAGGAGTAAATCATAAGACCATTCTTTAAAAATTTAACATTAGAAAATAGAGAAAAATACTAGTCAGTACTAAAAAAAATATTTCAAGGATGTTTTTGATTTTTTTCCCTGCAAAGAAAAAGTAATTTTCAATAAACTTTGGGTATTTCTGTGTTACCTGTTTGCTCCTTTCTTTGTGCAACTCCTTATTAGGGCATCAAGCAGTGCTGTGTATTGTAGGCATCCAGTCAGTAGCAGCAAAGTGGAGATTAGAGATTACAAATGATAAGAGTTTCAAAATGTATGAGTATTTAAAAAAATTTATTTCAGTTTCAAATTTATACAGTAAGTGAAACAATCCTATAAAAAGATTTTTCTAGGATGTTACAAGGCACATAAATTACCAAATATAAACAGAAAAGTAGCCAAAATAATGAACTAAACCCACATACACCTTTACTTACATTAGAGATGTGTGAATGATTTATGAGAATGTGAATCACTCTATTTACAGGGTAATGAATACTTCACATTTAACATGACCAACAACATTAAAAACAGGGGAAGGGAAAGCTCATATCCAAGAACAGTGCCATGTTTTGTGACTCCAGAGGGACTTGCATCTTCTGAAGCTCCTTGGGCCTGAGGGCTGTGCATGTGTTACTGCTTCCCTTACGGGGTGCAGAACATTTTCTCACTGGTATGACCGAGCAGCTCCACTGTCTGACAGAGGAAGGGGCAATCTTTCCACTTCCCCATGCTTCTATATTGGACAACTTGGTTAAAAACAGAAAGGATCTACACATAGCTCGAACGCTCAGCATTGTGTTCAGCCTTAAATAGTAAACGGTGTGAAGGGGTTTCTTGGGCTTTTTTTTTTTCTTTTAAGAAATGGCTTTGAAAAGTTGTTTGGCATGCAATAAGCCATTATATTCTACTAATTAAGAAAAGATCGCAAAACATACAAACAGTCAATTTTTATTTCATTTCAAGAGACATTTCCAAATAATTTCCCTAAATACCCATTTTCCACCTGCATATATATATATATATTTCAACTAACCTAACAGTCAGGGATTCAAAGTAATAAGATTTTCGTACAAATATATTTCACTGTTTATTTTCTTCCATTAACAGGATGCACTCCTTTATGTAGCTCTAAGTATACATTCACATATTAAAGAGTAATAATTTGGCTAAAAATATATGTCTATTTATTATCTGATTGTAGTAATTAGCCTATCAAGGGTAATTTGCTATAAAAGATACAGTAATAGAAATAAATAGTTCTAAATTCAATGATCTTCAAAATGGGGTGTCATTTCCAGTCGATGTTAAGCTTTCCAAAGTCCTTTTAAAGCATTAACTAAATTCACTACACTTGGGAGAATAATTTGGACCTACATACATAAAGTCCCACTTATATGAGAAGCTTATTTCACTTAATCTCTTTCTTGGTTTTGTAATGGGCAGAAACAACCAGATAATTGTCTGGATTCATGTCCCTGAGGTTTGGAGACTTGCTCTGGATTGGAGAAGTTTTCCCATCTACTCGGGAGATCTGAAGCATTCGGCACGGATCATGCTTCAGTAAGTAACCTGCAAAAGTCTCCCAGCCTCCTCCAACACGAACCATCACATGTTTGTTGTGCAGCATCTGAAATTATACAGGCAGGAAAAAATACAAACACTCTTGAGAGGCAGCCATTCACAAAGAAATCACACTTCTTTTTGCTGTAAAAAATGCTTACTTTAATTGACAGTAAAAAAACATATGATGGTAGTCCACTTTACAGTAAAAGGAAAGGAAAAGAAATAGTAGAGTGTTTTTATTTGCTTTTTTAAACTAAATTTAAAAAAAAACTGTAAGAAAATGAGTTGGTGTTTTAAACTGAAGATTTTAATAGTCTGTGTAAATAAATGCTGCACATTTTTCTAGTCCTGTAGCATGAAGCCTTTCTGTTCTTCATGTGTTTAGCAGAAATATGCCAGGGAACATGAATACATTTAGATTATTTTTTTTTTAAATATGTCAGTAAAAACACCACTTTATATAGTCTTGAAATTAGCTTTTCTTTATAGGAATAGTGAAGGCCAAACAATCAAACAAACTTCCCCCATCTCTGAAAAATTATTTTTAAAAATTTAAGAAAATGAAGTTCCATTTACTTTAACAATTAAGTCTTGCTGAAAATACATTCTAATAAAGTAGTTTCACGTTGTAATTAAAATAATCCAATGAGGTGCATCAGAAGTAATTTATCTGGAACTGTTTGGAAACACCTGAATTTTCTGCCTAAATTCAATTAAATTTTTTCACCACATGCCAGTGGACCATGATACCCTTGAGTTCAGTTGGTGATTTTACCCATTTCTCCCTTTTGTTTCTCCATGCAGAAGTCAAATAAATACCAGTGAGGTATCATAAAGCAGTACATTATGTATTTTATTGGTTTATTTTATAACCAATACTGTAAATACCACATTGAAAAATGCTTTGATCAGGATACCTCAGGAAATGCTTAAAAACATTAAACTGTAGCACCAGAAATTAGAAATTAGTCCTATAAAAGGCATCTAGAAGAGATTCAACACTATCTAGGTTTTGGATGTATGGCTGTGATGCCCATATGGACATGTCCAAAATCCCCTTGAGAACTGACAGTATTTGCAATAGAGACTTACATAGCACATAAACCTTTTGTAACACAGCACAGCTAACAGAACAGGAAACATCCTCAACAAAAAAAAAAAAAAAAAAAAAAAAAAAAA
>PYHW01009667.1:380576-394997 GCA_013186435.1 Turdus rufiventris | reverse complement strand
AAAAAAAAAAAAAAAAAAAAGTAAGAGCAGGATACAAATCTCAGACCAGGAATGGGACTCAGATTTAGACCTTTAGCCTGCTCCAGTGAGTCTCTGGGCCTGTATCTAGAATATGTTATTGTCAAATAACGACAAATTATTCTGCAGGGCATAGCTCATGTGGATATTTTCATGGAATAGGACACCTCTTTCATATAAGAGACTGTAGTCTTTCTCTTCCCAGTTGTGACCTGAAGAACTGATATTTTCGGCTGGCAAAAGGTGAAGTCTTGGAATTTGATACCCATATCTATATGGAAGATGAAGTATTTTCTGGAGACTTGAGACACTATTGCTTCAGGAAACAGGGCCAGTAAAATTAGTCCTCAAAATCCCCAGAGATTCCAATGCTTGGCGGTTACCCAGGTCCGCTTGAAGGCTGCCACTGAAAATTCTCACATTTATCACTTAATGTGGAATGAGGCCTGGCTTGGTGAAGCCCTGAGAAAGACTCTAGAAGACTTGCAGTGTGCAGAAAAGTCTGTCCAGCTGTAGCCTTCCCAGAGGCTCTAATGACAGTAGTTTAATATCCCTGACTGTCACCAAAACATGTGAAAGTTCATGCTAACAGTCCATGCTAACGGTCCATTCAAACAGGGGATGACAAGGGGCAGGCCAAGAAGAGGACACCACCACACTATGTGGTTTTCTAAATTAATACAAACAGGGATGTGAATTTTCAGAAATTTATAGGCTACTGTTTGTTGCTACATGAAGTTTTTCTACTTCCCTGAAAATTCAGTGACCTGAAAACACCAGACTGTGTAATTGTTTGCTTGCAAGCCAAATTCACAGACATTAAAAATGCCATGTTAGCAAAGATTATGCAGCTTCATCTCTAGAATTCCTCATAAAATTTATAGCAAAATCCTGAAGTATGATCTAATTAAATCATGAGCCAAGTTCTATTTAGATACAGTCCTATTTTAAAAAGTTTACAGACACTGTAGCATAAGTATTTACTGCTCTTACACACAGAGGACTCACCTACACACAAGGAATCACGGGAGTAATTCTCAACAGAATATGGAAGAAAATCAGTTTCCAGTGGGAAAGTTAGAACACTTCCCTTCAACTGTACTAGCTTTCATTCTGCTTTTGTCATTGTATTTGTGTCTTCTTAGTTTTAGTCTAATGTTTTAGTCTAATAACAGAATGAAGCTTATTTTAGACTTTTAAGGAATCACTTGTGTGCCTGAGTGCACATCCAAGGGATTCAAATTAAACCTCACCTCTATAAATCTGAAAAAGGGCAAATTATGTAGCCAATTCCAGGTACTAATTATTCATCCACACTGAAGTAATCCATTTGATGTCTATTAATGTATACTTTGGCAGATAACAATTTATTAGTCCTGTCCAACTGAAATTATCCTAAAAATAAGTAAGTAAAAGTAAGTCTTTCTCCACCTGAAAACCAGGAAATCTGCACTCCTCATTTTCCCTTGTCATCCCTTATTAAGTCCCATTTTGCCTAGCTCCCCTCTTTATATAGGATCATACAAAAATGTTTTGGGTTTTGTCTACTTATTTTTAAAGTTCCAAATGATGTGACTTCAGCCATTACATATGAATTTGTTTAGGGACCAGCTCCGACTTTCTGTGTTAAAACCCCAACAAAGTAGCCTGTACTTCCTCTCTCTTCAGACACCATGATAATGACATGGAAAATAGACATATCACTGGATTAACATTTCCCTCTCATTTTTGGGGAGTTATATGTTATAAATCACACTAAACAAATCTCACTTAGTGGGGAAAAAAAAATCATAAAAAAGCTTGGTCTGAAAAAAAGATGTCAAGAGTATATGTTGATTGTTTGTCACAGTATTTCTAGCTATGCTACAGTTTGGGTTTAGAATTAACATACTTTGTGAATTATGAAGAATTTTATTTTAATGTTACATCTTGGGCTGTATCAAACACAACAGATATCCACTTAATTTATTGCGTGAATCTCTGTTTAAGATCAAAAGAACAAGGAGACTTTGTGTAAAAAAAATACAAAAGGCATCTAAATAATCTTTTGATATATAAAGACCCAAAGGGCTATTTAAACATTGAAAGTATGAAACAGAAAATAGCAGGTGCAATTATCCACTTTTCTTATTCTCAAAATTTGGCTGTCATTTCACTCTGCAAACAAAATTCAAAGAGGATTGTAGACATCTCTCTGCAGACAGGACATTGAGGAGATCAGCCAGTAAAGACGGTGCTTTTAAGCATACCTTTATCTTTTCAAAGTTAAAAGTAAGTGAGGTCTTGTACTGAGTATTAAAAAGTACGCAAAAATTACTACAATAATAAGAGTACCAAAAATAAAAGAAGGAATGGCAACAGAGCAGTATATTATATATAGTGGCATCTTTAAGACAAACACTATCTTTTAGTTAATACATGGCAAGATCCCTCATCTGTCCAATGTCATCATCACAGAGCAAAGAAGAATTTGGGGTTCAATTACATATTTTTGGATCATTTTCCATATTCAGCTCCAAACTGCTTCAGATACCAGCAGCAGACACACACAGACACAGCTTTTTCTTCAGCAGTAGGAATGAGATAGTATTATTATTGTGATCTATCACAGATACTGCTGTACCTTCAAAGAAGACTTACTCTTGAAAAAAAGCCATCTCTCTTCAATTAAGGCATAATGAGAGACTCGTAAGATTTAGTGGGCAACAGACACCTCTAACAGTCACTATTCTAAGACAAAAATTTTTAATTATAAGTGTGTTTTCATTAAATTTTCTTCCCTACCCATATTTTTGTCATTTTTCCATTACACAGTTGAGTCTTCAGGATTTGCTAAGTGATAGCAGCTTATAGTATAACTATAAAATACATTATTAGGTACTATAACTTATTACTGTAATATTGTATTATGTTATTAAACAGATATTCATACTTTAATCTAGTAATACATTTTGAAATTAAGTAGAGATGGAAATGTTTAAATATATAAATAAAGTGAAGATCTACTCCTTCCTGGAAGCTTACAAACACACTTTTATGCCTAATGAAACCAGTCACACATTTTCAAGAAGTGAGTGATGTAGTTCCTACTGAAGTCAATAGGAAGTCCAATTCTTCAAAATGTTTTTTGGGTCATGTTTTTCAGAAATCTGAACCAGATCCTTTTGCTAAAATACTATTTTTTTCTTTTATGAAAAGGCCCCTAGGATAAAGGTTTAAAAACCCTAACCACTGTATCCTTTGTTAATTAAATCTCCTCCTTTCAAAGCAGCCTTCTCGTTCTCCTTTTCATCTCACAGATATTTCTATGAAAAGATGTATAATAACATCACCTGTTTTATTTCACTAAAACACATAGCAGAAAGCTCTTGCCATTTAGAATAGGAAGGGAATTGCATCTTTACTTAATTGATTAGTCATTTTGCTTGTTTAGATTTCTTCTTTTTCTAAACTGGTGTTACTGGCAATTTGGCAACTGCCTCCATTTTCAAAACCACTCCTTTCTGTGAAAAACTTAAGCAAACAAGGGTAAGTTAAACTGAGTTAAAATGAGACAGCCTTTATCTCTTGGAATTCAGTTTCTTTTCAAGCTTTTTATATTCCATTTGTAAGTGCCTTTGGACCTCCTTTGAGATTTCTACCTCATGACCTTCCAATTTATTTTTGCAGTAATTACCCAAGTTGTTAAACTACTATCAGTAAAAAAACTTGTTCTTTACAATGCTTATGGAATGCTACAATAGGATGTCACGTTTCCAGTGCAGCTGGTAATGCAACTGGGAATAGAAAACATCTGTGCTGAAGACAGGCACAAAGGTAACTGGCTGGTGATTCCACTGAAATCAGACTGCTATAACTAAAAAACAAACACTTCATATATTACTATATCTTGTTGGTATGACCTATATTGTGTTAAAACACTGCTTAAGTAATTTATAATTCATACATGATTGCAAATTACTCCTAGCAGGAAGGTAAGTGCAACTTGTAAAACCACTTAAAAATCTGTTAACCGTGCTCCCAAGTATCTTAGCTTTTTGCTTTTCACCCTTACAGAGAGCTGAATCCCGCTCCACTCTCACAGTTTGTGCAGAAAGCAAATCTCCACCAAATCTCACAGCAATATGAAATGAAAACAAAATTTAACTTGGATTTAAATCACAAATCTGGAAACTAGCATGTAATCAGGTTAGAAACCCAATACCAAGGGAAAAAAGTTTGTAAATTGTTCCTAGAGAGTTCCCCTAGAAAAGAGGATGTGGAAAAGCTGAGATTGCTTTCTACTGACATCTGGATTTATAATGGTCTGAAAGAAGCTACGAAACTCATATTTGACCATGAAGACACAGAGTGTCTAAAAATAAATAGGATGCTAAATTATTAAAGCCCTATGTGATCTAAAAGAACTAAGTACTTTTGCAAGCCTCCATTTATAGCAGAGAGCAGGTAAATGGCATGTTGGCAGTAGTATCAGGAACAATGTACCAGAAAAATCTGCCATTTAATGTATCAGCAGAACATCACACTAGGACAGCGCCACTTCCTCCCAGAAGGGGCAACAGCAATTGCTGAAAACAGTACTCTGATAAATATAACAGTACTCTGATAAATCTGATAACACACAGGGGATATCACTGAAGATCAGCCAATTGTGCATTGTGAGAAGTACAGCAATGGCAGGGTGGTGACACAGTAAGAAAGTAGAAAACAGGATGTGGAGATGAGTAAAACGATAGCAAACAGATGGCCTAGAAGTACCCACTGGAATGTTAGAGACAACAGTACTTGAGAGCCAAGGTGTCCTGGGGTGATTCATTATGTTATTGTATTCCATATCTATCTGTGCCAAAAAATTGTTACAGTCTCTTTCAGACCCTGCATCCAGGTCCCTTGTGTACGTGGGGTTGTGATCACGGGCATCTTCAAAATCTCCCTTCCCAGGTGGTTTACTGGTTTTTGCCATGTGGTGTTTGCTCCTGGGCTGCTTGGTCTTTGCTCAGGGAAACTTTGTTTTTTGCCACTCAACCCAGGAGAGAGGATGGGAGCAGAACTGTCAGCAGTGTCTCATAAATTGTGGGATCCATCACAGTGGTGATTTTTAGCTGATATATAGTCTGCTGATAGTAGAGATTGTTCCATAGTTTCAATGATAAAGAAAATTGCACATGATGCCTGACCTCAGGATCTCAGATATTTACAAAGACACATATGGAAAACAGTGCTGGGGAAACTGAGAATTTTATAGGAATGGGATAGGAACAAAGAAAATATCACAGTGAAGTGAATGGAAAGATCTCATGAAGCCTGAGACACTGAAGGACAATAATTTGATTAGTGTAATGGTCCCAGTTTAAGGGTGAGCATTTCTGCAGTCATTATGTGTATCATTAAAGATACTTAGGGGCCATGAAATAACATCTTGCATTCTGAAAAAAAATAATCAAGTGAGGAAACGAAAATTTTTCCCTTTTCACATTGCAAAATGCAACATCTTTCGTCTATTTGTGTGTGGCAAGAGATGAAGTCAATATCCATGGTATAATGGCATAAAACACCAATGCACAGGAGTTCAGCTATTTGTATACCTGAAGCAGCCAGGAATTGGTTTAGAGGATTAAACCACAGCCAGGTAAATCCTGTATGGCACAGATAGCTATTGAACTCGGGAGTTAACAGTTGTGTTAAACATTCGTACAAAGGGAAGGCATTGGGATTGGCTATAGAAAAAATACTACACTCAACGAAACTGCTTATTTCTGTTTTCAGACAATAGCAGACTCATTAAAATAATTAGTCTAAGTACTCCTTCCTAACTAACAAAAATCAAGATACATTTTTGTACCGGTAAAAGTAACATGACAGTTTGGACATTTGAAATTCTTCTTCTTGATTTAATTTTCCCTCAAACCTTATATTTAGTTTCTGTCTGATACCATTTCATAGAATTTGGAAATAGCATATGTTTCATGTTTAGCACTAGATCTAGCTTTACTGTTTGAAAACAGCATCCTGCATAGGTGAGCACTTTGTGTGCAAGAAATAACACAGATGCAGAAGTAAACACAATTCCTGTTCATTAGGACCAAATGAATTTCTGACAAATGAAGGCATTTATGTCTCGGACAAAAATTAATAGGTCCAAGGAAAATTATTTAGACATGGATTCATGTTCAGAATGGTATTTGTAGGTAAAGGGACTGTGCATTTCCAGGCACTTTGGCTGATGTCTGGTGCACCTGGTTGCGGTGTGAGAGCAATTGAGGTGACATTTTCTTGTTTCTTACCCTCTAGACACATATGTCTGAGCCAGCCACAAGGAGGACTTAGTCCCTATCAACTGAAATGTGTGATATTGAGCAGAAATCTAATTGCCCCTAGCTACACTGATTCGTAAGGAATATTTTATGCAACATTCCACAGAAGTGATGATATGGTTAATAGATGAAATACATAAAAAGCAATCAGAGTTTATGAGAGTAAGTGAAAGCGTCAACTCGCAAATGGTATGTCTGGATGGAGTTATGGAAAACCATGTGTACTAAAATCAAATAATGGGACTAGGGGAAGACAGCATTTTAGAAAAAAAAAAAAGTTAGCTTGACGCTGCTAAAATGAATGAGAGACTTCTTAAAAAGAAGAAAAAGATTTTACTCTTATATTTGAATAAAAAGTCAAACAAACAACTAATTTTCTTAATTGTAATGATTAATTTTTCTATTAGCATTTGGGACCCTGAAAAGTTTATCTTAAAAAACCCCAAATAGCTAGAGACAATTCTCTCTCACTTTCTAACGTCAACTAAGTTTTTACCCCTCAAGAAATGCCTCTAAAATAGTGTATTAGAGCAGTGAGGTACTATGCAGAATAAGTTAGAAGTGGAATGTAATAAATAAAAATGTGAGTTCTATTTATAAAGAGTGTACAAATTTAAAACACAAACCCCACTAAATACAATGAGGAATTAATTTTACCCAGACTATCAAGATACTCCAAAGTTACATTCCTTTAAGGATACTGAGTCACTTAAAGTGTATTCATGCAGAGTGATCATCTATTCAGATTTTGCCACTGAATTCAGCTAATCTGGGATTTCATCATGTAAATGTGCGTGGGTTGCATGTGAACATGTTCGTGTTACAGGATTGCAGAAGGACATGAAACTGTTCTTATGAATCCTGAAGTGCCATCTGTTTTCTAGCTATTTTCTCAAGACTCATTCCATCTCTTCTAATTTCCAGCCTCAAAATAGCCAAATAAAAGAAAGTACTTCCTGCAACTAAACAAAAAACCACACATCTTCATCTACAGATTTCTTCTCACTGCCTGCCTCTGGAAGCGAGGTGCATGTAGTAAGTGAGCGATGTTTTAAGTCCAGCACAGGCTGATTTCAGTTATCCCATGCATCCAACTGCAACCTATGTGTTTCCTTGTCTGGATTTTAAATATTTTTTTTTAATTATTTTTTCCCTTCCAAATTGCTTTAAACAGCTACTTTCAAATATTAGCAACATCAATACAGAAGCGGGAGTTAAAATCCTTGTTTGTTTTATTGTGCATCCCCATTCTCTGGGATACCAGTCCAGCAAACCCAACAATTCTTTCCCTATATTGTTGTGATCTTTGTAATATTTGTCACAAAAGTGACTGTTGGCCATTTTCCTCAGATCACCATCTTTTGCCTCCTGTTGAAATAAAGACCCTGCCAGTCCTTCAAGGGTAAAAATCATGACCCATAAACTTTAAAATTATGTTTAAGGTGTTTTGATTTACCCAACATTTAAAGTTAGTTGAGATAGGTATGGTAACATCCTCAAATTGACCATTAGCATTTCAGTTTAATATGTGAAGTCCAAAATAAACAAATAAAAAAACAAATAAATAAACAAATGGCATGTCAAGAGTCATCACAATTCAATTCAGTAGCTTAGTATGGCATATTAAAAAACCCAAGCAAACAACAATAAAAAAACTCAACCCCAAACTAAACCAACCAAGCAAAAAATTCAAAAAACCCCCACAAAATCAAAACCGTCATACACATCAAGTCAGGACTGCAGTTGTAAGAAAAATCACAAGGAGGCAGGCAAACACCACAATCAATTAAAAGCATGAGAAACAGGAATAAGTATATCCTAAAGAAATGAAGATCTCAAAAAGGATAGGTAGGACTTCTTAATATCTTTGTGCAATAAAAAACAAATAAAATCTAAAAATTTAAAAATCCAGATACCTTGAAAAAGTGTGTATGACTGAAAAGGTTTGAATGGCATGTATTTTATGTTTGCAGATTTATCTTTGGGAAGAACTAAAAAATAAATGACACTGTTGAGGTCTGCTACTAGTCTTGACTATACTATATATATATATACTGCTATACTTTGACTTTAGATGATTTTCTGCCTTCTATGAATTTATTCAGGATTAGCAGCTGCCTCATTTTGTTTGACACTATCAAGTAAGCAAAAAGAAATGCAATAGTTTTAAAGTGAGGCTCCCAACAAAAGAATACCAGAAATATTTGCATTTTGCTGGCCATTCTCAGAATAGTCTTTACACTTTCATATGCAGAAACTGCCTACGTATTTTTCAATGAAAAGTTCAATAATGCCTTTATTATTCAGGCTTTTTACTTCTTCATGGCATTACTTTCAGGAATGGCAAATGTTGAGGTGTCTGATCCAACCCATAAGAGAAAATAATATGTAATGACTATAACACTATTTCACTTCCTTAAATTTTTGAAAGATGTAGGTTTAATTATAAGCTCTAAAGACGTATTTTTCACATGTCCTTCAGCAAGTAAATATACTGCAATTCTATACTTCAAGTCTCTAGGCTTGGCATAACAAGACTTCTTCCATCTCATCTGTGTACAGGCTTGCTGGCTAGTCAAAGGTGAGAACTATGAATATAGGTGGATAAAACATCAACATTAAAAAGTACAGTTTCCAACAACTGAGATAAAACCAGTCAGAGGATAGCTATGGCTGAAATTAGGAGTTTTTAAAGATTTAACATGCATATAACATAACTCCTCACTGAATGCTTGCAGATGAAATTGATTTGTGCTCAAAATTCTTGAGCCGTCTATATGTTCCTGAAGAGGAAGAACCTATAGTGTACAATTTCAATGTGCACTAGTTACCTTACTGTGACTGCAGTTCATTAAAATAAACATATAAAAACAAAGAAACAAATATGAAAGAACACCACCAAAATGATGCATGGCAATGATGGTAGTTACAAAGTTCAATTACAGTGAGACATGTAAAACTGGGCAAGTTTCTGCCATATGACTACACTGGCCTGTGGAGATCATGCTCTAAAATCCAGAAATTATCCAAGGGAAGCTGTAATATGCTTACAATCAGTTTATCCGTGTGTTCAAGAACGAGTGTTCTTTTAAAAAGCTTTTTAAAGCAATACAATATACTAGCCAGACATAAAGCCATTTGTCCTTGGTTGCTTAGCAATCCTAGAATAGAGATGTAAATAAATTCATCCAGCCTTTATTTCTGACTAATTCAAAATTACATTCTATTGTCGAGTCATTGTAAATATATTCAACAATATGGTCCTTTAGAAGGAAACTATTATTTATACTATCCTCTACAAAAAGACTCATTAAAATGTGGCTATATTGATGATATTGCTTACAAGAATCTCTTCGAATAACATCAGCGATTAATAAATAAAACTGAGATATATTTATTGTTTTTATGGATGGGTTACACTTCAGTAATTTAATCTATCTACTTTTCCTCCATCTTTCCTCTGCAGGATTTTTATTTCCTATACTTTCCATAACCTAACCCACAAGCTTTATGGAAGTCTGCTCCCTGCATTACAGGTGAAAGAAAATTAAAACCTCCTAAAGAACAGAAGCACAAAGGAATGAGCAGGCAAACAGGGAGCAGTGCAAACCTTATCTTTACAAGTGCCCTATGACAATCCTGTATACTCCAGAATGGCAAGGAGAAAAGAGGTAGCTGTTCTTGTTTCAATCTCCTAGCTGTCTTGTATTCTAAGGCCAGAATACTCTTTAAAGAGATGCAGTACAATTCAAATATCAGTCCAGTAGGAACTATTGCTTAACATTTACATTAAGGTGAAATACTGCATATGAACATTCATTGTGGAGTAGCAGTTGCTGCTAACTCATATTCCTAAAACTCATTTGGTTAATTTGCCCAAAAACCTAAGTTACACGGTCTAGTTCTACAGAAATGTAAATTAATTCTCAATACACTGAGAGAGATTTTCTAGTCTAACTCTCTTCCAAAAAGTTTTGGACCATGGTGTGAAGGCTTGGCCTTCAGTTGCCTCTCCTCATGTAGCTCAGCAGCAGCTGCAATCCCACCTCCTCCCACTAAGACTCTGTTCTGAGTTCCTAGGTTTCCACCACTCCAGACTCCTTCACTTGATGAGGTTGCATCTACCACCCTCACTACTTATCACTAGCAGTAAGGAACTCCGGATGCTGGACCAATGCTGCTCCTTTTTTATCTTGGAGTATATAATGTATACTTTAAAAGAAGGAAGAGTACATGGACAGAAGAACAAATAATGGGCAGAAGACTTCAGGAAAGAAAAAGACTTTTTCTTCCCCCCACTCATATTTATAATTATACAATTCCACTTCTATAGCTTCATTCAACTAGATGTCCTTTCCTTCTTTTGAAAAATGCCCTCCTAGATTCATAAGCCTGTGGGTGGACATGGTAAGATCAAAAACATGAGCTGATCAACATTTAAGATTAAAGATAATAATGTACATATGTCTGTATCTGCTCCATTATTTGTTGTATATCTCATGAACAGACAGACAGAATTAACAATTGATACTTAACATTACAGTAATTTTACTGAATATCAGTACATTATACACTAATTCTAACAGCTATTTTTTTATTAATTCCAGGTTTTTCTTGCCCATGGCAGGAAGTTGGAACTAGATTATCTTTAAGGTCCCTTCCAACCAAAGCCAATCTATGATTCCATATGGCTTTTTTAACTTGTAGAGCAGTTATCTTTGAAAAATGCATCACTCATATATTTTATTTCACTCTTTTTCACACTAGCTCCTCATCATAGTCCTGCCAGCAAGTCTCTGCTCTCCTTGTCCTTTGGCCTCACTCTAATGTCAATTCACAAAAAATAATTAAACCGTTATATCTTTTAACAACGCTGTGTTCTCTCTGTGGCAAATTTCCAGCTCAATTTGCCTTTCCATGTAGGGTACATTATAAATGGAAGCATTCTTTATGGTGTCATGTAAATTGAAGGAAATATCTGAGAAACCCAAGGTCCCAAGAAGTGAGTACACTGCCAGCCAACTCTACCCTGCATTATCACTGCTTCCATTGACCTATTACTGGAAGGGAAGCAGCTATAACTTTCATGGGAAAATTATTTCAGAGAAGAATTTTTTGGTTACTAGCACCTTTAACACAGATAAAGGGATTTTAATAAAAATATCAGTGAGCTGGCAATACTCAGATAATTTTCCTTCAACCAATACCAATTATATTAATGAGAACTGTCAGAACTCTGTAAGGTACTTCAGAAAACATATGCAAAGCACAGATAACCCGTGATTCTGGTTGGCTGCCTACAAAGTGCTTGATTCCTTCTCTTTTATGACTCCTAGTTATGCTGGAAACCTTAGTCCATGTGCTTTTAGATAAAATCTAATAGACAAGAACAAAAAAGTCTCAATATATGTTTTCCAGTCTTATATATGAACAGTTAAGGGTAACACCAAAATGGTGAAAACAGTCACACAGCAGGAGACAGAAATCTGGAAACTGTTTCCTACCTCCATTCCCTGGTTTTTAAATCAAGAAAGCTACATGCATAAGCAAGAAAATTACATTTAGAAAGTATCTAGAGGCAGATTGTTTTATTAGCTCTTGCTTGAACTTAGATTAGAGGTTATTCTTTTAAATGAACAGGCATGAAATGGATTTATTGTACTCCATGGGTTTCATTAAAATACCTTCTAATTTACATTGGGGCAATGAGGGGAGAAAAAGGGTAGCATAATTTCAATAAAGTTTATCCTTAGCTTTAATTTCCTTTAATTAGTACAAAATATTCTCTCAAAGTTTTCAAAATTATGTCAGTCTGAGTCCATGGGGCATGATGTTACAAAGTTGGAATGAAATTACGTCACTGCAAATCTATGAAACCAGCATTGTCAGTAATGAACCAAAGCTATGCTTATGTGTTAAAAAATTGTGAAAGTCATCTGAATGGAATGAAAAACTTTAAATAAAATTAAAATAGTGCCGATTGCAAACTATTTATCCAAGAGTGCAGTCATTGGTTTTGACTATAGATCCAAATACACACATAGATTTGGCTGCAGAGTCATATCTAGTTCAATGCCCTCTGTAGTATTTTACAAATTTCAAATCTACCATATCTCAAGTGACTTCATTATCATGGGAGTCTTTGGACCAAATTTGACAAGAGTGTAAGTAATACTGTGAATTACATATCAAGTATATCAACTGGAGAAGAGTACAAATAGCTGGAAAATTTAAACTAGCATGCTAAGTGGACAAAATTTGCTCTTGCAGCAGAGTGCAAAGCTGGGTCCAGAACTGGTTGCTCTCCCAGCTTCTAAAAATAGCCATTCAAATGTAAGACAGAGGTGAATTAGTTGCATTTATGAGGATAGCATGGGCAGAATTTAATATATGACAACACGGCTGCCTGATATTTCACTGACACCAAATTTTCTTGCAACACCTTTTTCTTTTCTTTCTGGGCCCAGATTAGCACTTGCTGTCATCTTGAAACAAATTTGTAATATACTTGAATTTAAAATGGATTTGCTCTGCCATGGAGAAATTAAGGAGCTGCATTTCAGCTTAAAAAATGTATGAATTTTACGTAATGAAGTTAACTGTTTCATTTCATACACATCACTACTTCACCACAGTCATTACACCCATTTTTTGAATCTCCTTGCCAGCACTATGTGTATATCCTTACACTATTACTCCATTGATACTGAACATACTAAACATAAAAATCAGAAGTATTTTATTTCTCAGCCACATTAATAAATCTTACTAAATGTCCTAAACTGTACACATATAAATCACTTCAGAAGTTTTTGGGTTTTTTTATTCAGGCTTTTCTTCTAAATGGTTTAGCACAAAATAAATTTCAGCTGAAACCAATCTCATCTAGTTTGATGCGTTAATGTTGAATTTTTAAATGTTTTTACTCAAGACAAGATATTGTATTGGACATGAAACTGCCAGAATTTACCAATTAGGTAAATGTGGGCAGTAAAAGACAAAATACTGATGTTCTTGTTCTCCACAGCCCTACTTTGACAGCACATCTGATACTAACTTTGTTCATTATCCTCACTTTTCCGTGAGACAGATCCAGGAAAAATCATGGTAATACCATCACTTTTGTTCTGTGGAATTCCAAGTTTATCTTTGGAATGCTTTCCAGGAGTTTACTGTACTTTCATGACACTTGTGAGTGGCTGACCAAGTGCCAAGCCCTGAAATCCATTTAAAATGCAATGAATGCTACCCCAAAAACCACACTTCCTTGGCATGAAATTTTAAACATAAAAAATAGAAGGGGTTAAAAGGAGAAGCAACCAGACTTAAAGAATGCACAGATTTTTCATATTGTTCTATTTTTCTGTGGGGTATTTAATAATTTTATGACTCTGGTAACTCTCTTGACACAGAAATGAATTGTTTAAAGTTAGTATTAGTAATTCAGTTTAGATTTGATAGCTGCGAGCTGTAACCTGACAGCACTTCAATTCAGTCACATGGAAATTCCCGTTGTATATATTCTAGTATGCTGGATCTCTTTGCACTCATCAGTTTTATATCTTTTTGCAAATACCAGAAGAAAGATCGTTCTAGGTTCTGGCAAAGATCTTGGAAAGGGAAAATGTGCTAGTTGCCAGAAAGACGCTGATTACTCTAACAGAGCAGTCCAGAGTTTCTCTCCTTTCCCTTTTAATAAATAAACTTGTTTCTGATTTAGAACTGATTCCTGGCAAAGGTGTTTTCCTCAGTCCTCTTTTGTGTATAGCTAGGCTCTATACTGACTCTCTTGCCTTAGAGAACACAAACCACTTTTCACTTACTCAGAAGCGAGAATAATTTCTTTAAGATATAGTCCTGTATTTCAGGACAGGAAGGCAGAGTAAGCACACATAATAGGACCAGAAGCAGTACTTCTATTGCATGTATGCTTTTAAATCATGATTGCAATAGCAGGAATTATGTAAAACTCATTTTAAAAATTGTAACAAAAGGAAGAGCTACATTTAGACAAATCCAGTATGTAACCATCAAGTATGCAAGTATCCTTGCATACTTCAATACTTCATCTTTAGGCTTCATTTCCTTC
>PYHW01009667.1:342160-380517 GCA_013186435.1 Turdus rufiventris | reverse complement strand
AATGGAAACATTATTGATTGAAATGCCTTCTCAGATATTTTCTCTCATTCATTGCTGCTACATCCACATCTGAACTATGGGGTAGACAGTGCTTCCTATGTTCTACACCTGTATGGTGTGCCCTGACCATGTCTTAATCCAAGAGAAGGCAAAGTTTTTCTTTAACTTTACCTCTCTCCTATTTTCAGGTTATCACAGAAGACACACCACACCAAGTCCAGCTGCATATTCCATCTGAACATTTAAGAAACCCAGTGTGCCCAAAAATATATCTACTTCATATTCTAAACATAGACCTGACTAGGAACTACTGCTGCAGTTTCTAAAAATTTCAGTTGACTACCTACAGGTCTGTTAAATCTTTAAAGCTTTATTCTATTTTAATTGAGGAACCTGTTTCCCAACAGGCACAGAGGCAAATAATTTCTACAGAATCTTTGTGTACTGATCTTTGTCTTCACAGTATCTCTCCCTATATGCAGTTTAATATTTTTCATTACCATGCATATGTTCTGCAAAACATTTGCCTTGATTAAAAATTAGCATGCAGACATAAATATTTCAAACTCGGGGCTAAAACATAGAAGGTAAAATCCACATTTCCTTCTTGCATTTACCATACTTGAAGGATATGGTAGTCTCTTTTAATTCACCTGGATGTCTAAAAATTATCAAGTTAACGTATCAACTCTCCTTGATGTGTTTTGAGTTGACACCACCTAAATTTTTAGCCGAAGGACTGGTTTCACAGACAGTAGTGTGGCATATGTGCATTTGTACACACCCATGTGTAACTGTGTACACACATACATTCACATAAAATACATTAAATCCCCTGTGCCTAGGTAAGATGGGGTATAAAGCAGACAAAGGCTCCTAAATGCAAACAGATGTGTTAAATTGGTACATCATAACACAACTTCATAACACTTTTCACACTTCCGTATTATGAATAAAGCAAAATGAATGTGTGCTGTAAAACAAAGCTTCTTCAGATTGTATTGTCGTTTAAGGTAGTGTTAGCTTTTGTTCTAAAAAACTTTGCTTTTTAAACAGTTTTTGTTATTATGTTGATCTTGAAAATCAAAACTAATTGTTAGGGAAAGAATTTTAGTTCAAATTGCATCATGGATAGACCAAGCAGTAACTCTAAACAGAGATAAAGCCATAGAAATCTTTCCCTTAGACAAGCCTTGCTAATGCGAAGCACCAGTGCTGAGAAATTCTTTCCACATAACTTTCTTCTCAAAGTATCTCCTAAGCAGTTATCATGAATTTTGAACAGTTAAAGAAACATGAATGTGAATATCATAGTGTAAAATGTAATTATGTCTGTTTTCACATCAACATAATCTTTCATCATCAGGATATTCTTAGTTTTTGAATTGGACTCTATTTCAGTATTAGCAAAAAGAGGATATTACATAAAAATTATTGAAGTATTAAATGCCAATATATTCATATTCACTAGAATCTGCAAAAAAAACTACTTGATGGCTTGAAGTCAAATACAGCCAGAGTCTTGGCTTCAAAAAATACGAATTTATGTACCTTTTAGATATACACATATACACATTGCCAGACCTGAATCAAACACTTGATCTCCATATTTCCTACAACAAAGATTTCATGCCACAGACACCATGGTGTACAGCATAAAGCTTTGAACTTTAAAGCATCTCCTCTGGCTCAAACCTCAGGCCAGTTTTTGCACTAAATGGAAACAACAGCAGAAGACAGACAGACATCCCCTTTGCTATTACTTTTCCTCAGCTGGAAATGTGTTCTAAAATTAGGCCTGTAACCCTGAGTAAATTAGCTACTTTATACTTGAATTTGTAACAAAATGATACACAATTATCAATACATGCAGACTAGGTTTTCATGGGCTCCTTCAAAATCTGGGTTTATGTCCAGAATTTTCTTAAGTCTAGAGCATCTTTTGCAAACACTATATTAAATTTTAACAAAAAAACACAGAAAATAAAAACAAATAACCAAAACCCCATCATTCTAGCAAAGACTAAAGTGAAGGAAGAAGACTTGAGAAAAATACACACTTTCACCATTAAATTGCAGTGATATCATTCTTTGGTTTGCCAAAATTTTGAGAAACTGGGGTGGAGAGGAGAGAATGAAAGAGAAACAGAATTATTTGTACCCTTATGAAATGCTGAATTTTCCTTCTTCCTCTTGCCTGTCTGTAAATCATGAGGAAGTTGTTAAGTAAAAGAAATTTGCATAAGCACCAGTGAAATTTATGAAAAACTGAGTTTTTTGCAGCCTACCATTTTACTTGATTTATGTGAGTTGGGTTTGAAGGTTCTACACAGAATTCTGAATATTACTATAGTTCTACACCTTAGACACAGCAGAAATATATTTAAAAGAAAATTTTACACCATTATTTAAAAATAACTAAAATATATTTTAAATACATTTTGACTGGGAAACATTTTAGGCTAGGAATTTTTAAACCCTATCATATAAAAAATTCAATTTATTGTTCAAAACAATATTGAAGTAGTATTTTCAACTACACTGTCTGAAAATAAGTGAGCTATATTAGTTTAACTGGGCTAGCTAATAGGCTAGCTAATGGCAACATGTTTCTCAGATCTGATAAGGAAAGCAAAACCTGAGCTGTAAAAAGAATAAGGGCTTCAAAATATTTTTTATCTGTTCTCTTGATGGAAACCAGGAGGTATTTTGGGACCTGAAGCAATACCAGTTTAGTTGAACTCAAATATCTTCTACAGAAATCAACATGATAGAGCAAAATGGCATCAAAAGATTAAATATCCCTGTCAGATTAAAAAAAAAAAAACAAAAACAAAACAAACAAACAGAAACTCATTTTGTGACTTAGCTGGGTCATCTTTAAGTGATCTATTGATATGCTCCATGTAAAACCAAGCCAGTAAAACAGGGCCAGGAAACCATCAGTTGGTTGCCAAACCAAAAGGCCCTGGGTACAGCTGTCTTTGAATCTCACTCCCACACCAGAACTACTTGCACCAGCACATATCCATCGTTATTCTAATGGAAATATTTAAAATTGTGTCTGGTTCCAGATTGAAATTCAGAGCGTAGACATCATGTACTCCTCGAGATCTTAATTCAAAAGGAAGAAATAAAAATTCAGGAAAAGGAAGGGTTTAAGATAAGGAGTTACAGGGGCAGGACATAGATGAGGTAGAAACCAGTTCCTTTACAGGTAGTCTAACACATGAAAAACTTTGACACAGAGGCAGAAACCCACTTCCTTCATATTTAAAAAGTCTTTGAGACTATTAAAACTTACGTAAAATGAGACAGGAAATTATCATGGTTATGAATTTGCCAAATTGCTATAAACATATCTCCTTATTCATTAATAACTACTCTTAAATACTCCTTATTAATTAATAACTACTCTTAAATACAGCAAGCTAACATGGTAATATGTTAAAGATTATATGAGAAAAGCAAGACTGTCAAAGGCGGTAAACACAGCAGAGGAAGCAGCAATTTTCTTATGCTGTGCTGTGACAAGACAGGGCAAGGGGTAATGGTTTTAAACTGATGGGACAGTTGATTTAAATTAGCTATAAGGAAGAAGTATTTTACAATGAGGATGGTGAGGCCATGGCCCAGGTTTCCTAGAGAGGTTGTGGATGATCCATTCCTGGAAATATTCAAGGCCAGATTAGATGGGTGAGCAACTTAGTCTAGTTGAAGATAACCCTGCGTATAGGAGGGGGTTGGACCAGATGACCTCCAAGGGTCCCTTCCAAACCAAACCATTCTATGATTCTATGTATGATAAAACCTTAATACAAATTTTAAAATTACTTTATGCAATTTCAGTATTATTTACAAAAGCAATCACAACCTATTAAATAACATAAATGGCATGTTTTGGGCAAAAGTTCTGGCTCCCTTCTGAATTTTAAAAGCTTCAGACAGAGTTGCATCTAGTTGGTTAGAGAAGAGGTGTACTCTTAGGACTGCAAAACATAAAATATCTAGTAAAATATCTACTAAATTCCACAGCACGTATTAATCTAAATAGAGTGTTTATAACAACTAAAGCACTTCAGTATCTGTTGCCACGACTGAAATACTACCTTAATAAAATTAAGACAATTTTAGTGTCCTGGTATGTGGAATCTGGGGTGGGGAGCTTGATTTGTATTTTTAAACCCAAAGGTAAATCCATTTCTGATAAATTGAAAGCAAGGCATGATAGCACTCCACAAAGCAATCTGTATCAAGTGATAATGATTTGATGAGCAATTTATAGCTGATCTTCAGTTTAGTAGATGCTGATTTTTGGTAAATACACTTAAGATAACAATTGATTCTTGGATCTCCCAAGTTTACTAATCTTTGGCAAAAAAAATGTTTTCTGTGTTTAAAACTTCCTTATAACAACATATTCTTGTTTTGTTCTGAGTTTCAAAAATCAATGACAACAAAAAGAGTAAAAGGAATGTCCCTAAACTTCCATGAAAACGTGCAAAACAATGTTTAAGTGTCAGAGCAGTTTAACATCTGTTAAGATCTCACTGAGATTTCTAGAAGAGTTTTTTAAAAAAGTATTAAAAACCTTATAAATTTGAGCATTCACCATTTAAAAAATCAAAATATAGGGGAAAGTTTGTTTTCATGTACAGCTAATCCTCAATGAAATAGTTCATTACTAGAAGAGAATCACAAAAAAAGCATTTTTGGAAGTATGTTGAACTGTATTGCTTTCAGAAGGGGATAAATAATGGTAACTGCATATTCAGATTTAACTCCAAACTCCACACTAGGATAGAAGTTTTATCCCTTGGCTTGTGTGGGCTACCACTGACTTCAGGGTATTTCTAACAACTTGAACCCATCTCTAGGTTGGTACTTTGTAGCATTCATATGATAATTAATAAACTTTTCATTAAGGCAAAAACGCAGTAATTACAATTATCTTAACGTTCTATTGCTAAAGAAGAAAACCTACACAGCAAACTTCAGTGAAAATTCATTATTTGAAGCACAAAGTGTAAGTGGTCTTGGACTCAAATTTCTAATACCAAGAAGAAAATAAACGAAACCAAAGAAAATGAAGTCAGGATTAAATGGTGACCTTCACTGGGCATTTGTGATATCTGCTGATGGATTTGCCAGGGAAGCATAATTCTAGTGCCATGTGAACTGGCATAGACACTTGATACGACTATTTCCATTTGTGATTGTAGTGGATTTGGTTTGCTAATCTGAAATTTTTTGGCTAATGTACTAATTTATGTGCTGGGTATAGTGTTGGCCAAATTGTTAGTGCCCTTACTAGAACTAATTACTTATTTTTGATTGTGAGATAGGATTAGGAAGAAGGCAAAGTAGGATTAAATTTTAATGGGTATAAAGGAAAACTTTATTAATAGAACTAAATAATAATAATAATCACAATAAAACAGTTAGAATACAGTAATTTCACGACTTTAAGGTGCACTAGATTATAAGGTGCACTTCTGGGTGTCGGCAAATTTCCAAACTTTGTCCATATATAAGGTGCACCAGATTATAAAGTGCACCAGATTATAAGGTGCACTTCCAGGTTTCAATCAAAATTTTAGTCAAAAGGGTGCGCCTTATAGTCATGAAATTACTGTACATTTCTCTGCCCTCTACACTTTTTTTCCTTTTTTATTGAAAACATATAGGAATGATTTAGTTCGTTTATTATTTCTAGGATAATTTTTCTTGAGTTCACTTAATAAGAGGAGGTTTTTTTTGTCATGTCATGGAGGCTTCTTTGCAAGAAAATAGATTTTTTGTGGCTTTATTGTTACAGCAAATCAGCTGTTTGGAAGAATGGAAATTTGATTATCGTGTAAAAGTCTCTCTCTTTGATTTATAGCTTTCCCCACAATTGTTTTTGAGGGCTAATTTTTTAGTGAATGGGGTAC
Organism: Turdus rufiventris; assembly: GCA_013186435.1. Lineage (NCBI taxonomy): Eukaryota > Metazoa > Chordata > Aves > Passeriformes > Turdidae > Turdus > Turdus rufiventris. The sequence goes on along the minus strand of PYHW01009667.1, from coordinate 374,584 downwards.
ACTTTTAAGGATGAGTTGTTTAGAAGCAAAGGTTTTCTTCATTTATTTTTGAGATAATCTTAATTTTTGGGAATCCAGACTTTCTTCTTTCTTGGGGGAAAAAGGGTCTTTATTACTCTTTTTTTCTTTCTCTGTTCAAACTTTTTACAGGATCATAGCTACTTCAACATCTGCTTATTTAGCATGGATGCTTTTGCTTATGCTTACAATGTAAACAATACTCCACCCCATTCTGTTTTGATGATTTATAGGGATATTTAATATATCACAGTCTATTACTACGGCTTACAAGAGAATTTCAGCTTAAGCCTAAGGCATGTCTTCATTTCTCTTCCCATTTGAGACTTGACTTTAAAAAATTGACGTTGGTGTCTTCATGTTGTTTCTCCATGTGTCTTTATCTTTTTTCTCTCATTTGAAGTTCTGCAAATCTCATCTGTATAGTGAAAGAGTTAATGTTTTCCTTGGGGTTTACAGATCCTCATATGATCCCTGCTGGGTGACAGTTGGAATTATTCATGGTGGAGAATTTTTTGACAGCCAAGCTGGTCGGGGGGCATGTTAGAATTTTTAAGGGGCTTGGTCAGAACAGAGATGGCCGCTTTGACGTGGTCATTTTTAAGGTGTGTTCACAGAGGCTTTTTCAGTGGTTTAACAGGTTGTCAGTTTTCAAAACTAATTATCGACTGGTTTTTGTCAGACATGGAGGAAGCTCTTAGCAGTACTCAGAAAAACAATTTTTGTGGGTGGCCTTTTCCTTTTTCGCTAAATGTTAAATGTGCAAAACTAGCACAAGGAGGTGACCAAGAAACAGAAACAGTTACTAATACACACTAGTCTAGGATCTTACAGGTACCTGAACTACTTAAATCCGTATTTTAGTCTGTTAATGTATTTTGATCATTAACTAAATTTTACACAGTTCAGCACAAATAGATTGAGAAGGGCAGGTTGTCATTATATTAGAATAACATACATAATCAAACCTAAGTGCACTTAACCTTAAAACCTCTTTCCTTAATTCTACCTTAATGTAGGCAAGAATATTTGCCAGTCATTTTTCTTTAATTATTTAGGGAAATGGAATTTAAAATGTGAAGTAAAAATAGCTATTAATACTATCCTAAATTATTAAAAGCAAATTATGTTTAAAATTATTTTTTTTATGTTGTATTAAGATAAAAGTCTAAAAATCTGCACTGAAAAAGCATCATTCAGTATATCCTAAGAGTATTATTTCTATGTTATTGCAATATAAGACACATGCACTGAATTTATCATGACTGTCTCATAGTCTTTGACTCCTAGACTAATAAATAATTAAAAAAACATAACTGTTATGGATAAAGGTCTCATTGCTTTATTCCTTTGCTACCATGAGAGTTTCTTGTTAAACAATTCTTTTAACTTTTTGAAAGATAAATTTATTCCTACTGACTGACACAGATGGAGCTAAAATTTTGTTTGGGGGTTTTTTCTTTTAAGATTGGAACATATCTCAAAATAGAATCTTAATAAATCAATATTAAAAAATCCCCACAATTTATAACAAATAATCTATCAAACAGACAATTTAATTTTTATATTTTTAATCTGAAACATGAATAATATGAAATGCTAGGTAACTCTTAGTTTGAGTATCAATCCCATTACTCATAATAGGAAATAGAAAGGAATTTCTTGCTCCTCCCCACTGAAAGAATCCTGTGGGTGAGATGAAGGTATGCCTCTGATTCTAAAAAAAAAAAATACAAAAAACTTTTTTAAGGGAATAAATACCAAAAAAAAAAAAAAATTCAACTTCCCCCATCTCTCTAGAAAGATTGGGCATCTGACAACTTCTGCTAGGAAAGACAAAAAAACCCAGTGTAACATACTAGTTGATAAATTCTCTGCCTCGCAAATCATGACTATTCTCATTGAAATACAATGTTCTGTATTTTAACAGAACAGAAAGGATTCGGAAATATTTGGAAATATTTACTACTTTTCCTATGATCAGAACTAGAAGGCATCACAGAGGACAAAGTCATCAATAAACACACGGGATAAAATCCTGTTGGGTTGATATATTGCAAAAAGCACTTTATGCCTTTACATGCATGTTGCCAGAGGTGCAGTAAAGTTTGAAAATGAAATATAGTAGATATTTGGTGAACCACATGAATGCCTACAAAGTGTAACAAGGTATAACAAGAAGAAAAAACTTGCTTTCACACTGACATGAGAATGGCAAAGAAATAAAATATTTTAAAAATGCACTCTAACTTCCTCCTGTTATTATAGGAATAGAAAGGTAAAATCACGCTGTATTAAATATTTTAAAAGCATATATACCATTTTTATTTAGTCATGGCCAGCCCAGTTCTCTGCAGAAACATCATATCTGAGTCAAGATATAAAGCCCAACTGGAATTTCCCATGTAGGCTAATATTTTTCTAAGAGTATTACACTAAAGCTAAGGAATATACCAATAAATAATCAATGTCCTTTCAGGCCTGAATCCTAAATATCCAATTACAACCCCTTATGGTTAACTGAGGACACCACATCAGCCACCTTTATTCTTTTCTCCAGAGGGCAGCATGAGTTATGTTTACAGTGTAAAAGTATACTGTACACAATGTATATAAAAAGGATCAGAGGGGTTTTTTCCTTTTAAATTAGCATTGTATAATAATTAGCTAAACCTACTATGAAGAATGTAAACTTAAATTCACCCTAAAAATATTTTAGCATTCTTCTATAAAAGACAGAGGTACTTACCTTGACTCTGTTAAATATCATTCCCATTAGTGTCATACCTAGTCAACTCACCAAAGAAAAAGTTTAAAGAAGAAATGTCAGGCTCAGTGCTATTTTTTAAGAGCAGCACACAAATAGCATCTCCATTTCTTAAAGTATCAGGTTTAATAAACTACTTTCTAAAATGCAAGCACATACTGCTGTCTCATCATTAATGTAGAATATATTATTGTCAAATGTAAATGTTAAATGGATTCTTACAAAATGATTCATCTATTTAACAAAAACACAAGAAAATAACAGAGAGAAAGGAAATACTTTGCCCCATTAACATTTTCAGTATAAACTTATGGAACCCAATCAGTTCTCAACAATACACTATAAATAAAGGCCTTTTTGTTTTGAAAATTCTTGTCTGTAGATTAATGGTGGACTTGATTAGCGGTGTATGTGTGCTCTTAGCTGTGGAGATGCTGGTCCAGTACCTTTTATACAAAAGGAGTAAGATAAGCAAAAAAAGGAGAGGAGGGGAGTTACATAATTTGGTCTATTTTTGTATTCTCAATATTGAGGGGGAAAAAAAAGTCTAAAATAATGAGATCAATAATACATATTTTTCTAGCTTTGTTACTCATCTTCATTTACCTCTAAAGTATTAACATTTTTTAAAATAATTAATTACTACACAGAAAATACTGCCCATGCTGGTGTGCAGGGTAATAACCCTAATTTATTCCTATCAGAGACAAAACTCAGGGAATATCTTGTATTGCCATCTTTAACTCTTGTTAAGGAAATCAGTTGAATTTTAGAGTATGGTTTTAGACATAAAGCTTCAGAATACTCTACCCTAGCCTCCTCCTGAGAAGAATTATCATTCTACAGATTTCAGGTAATGTAATATTGTTATAACTTCAGTTCTAGAAGCCTAAATTATAAATACAATGGCAGAAAATTACCATATGTGTATAAGTCATTTCAAGAACTAGAATGTTACACTTCTTGAAGATACATCACACCTTAAAAAAGCACCATATGATTTGCTAAAAATTTTTCTCGTCCCCAAGTGGAGTTCTCATTGCACATTAATGTATAGAGGGATACACTGGGAATTAAAGAAGACACAGGATTTGATTGTCCACAGAAGGAGGTCACTTGAGGCAAACAGGTCTAAACTAGTGAGAAAAACTGCAGAGCTATTGCACAGCCTGTCAGTTCCACTGAATATGAATATTGTATCAAAGATACATTCTGTAAAAAAAGAAATTCCACTAAATCTAACAAGAACTTCTTTGGGTGAAAGTAAAAAGGCATAACTTCAACAGTTTTCCATTAAATTAGGAGCTAATAATTTGACTTACAAAGGGTTTTCTTGTAAAGAAGTTTATGATGAATCCTTTCAAAGTTCCAGACACGAAATTAACATGAATGGCTGCGCAAATGCAGTATGTTAGTGAAAAAAACATAAAAAATTAAATCAGGGGGAGGAAAAAAAAAATTAATTTCTCATACTTTATAGGTTTGGATAACCCTCAGTGAAAGTCAATTATTTAACTAGAAATGTCAGTTTTTCAAAGGACCAGATAGTGCAGCTGTAGCTGCTTTTTTACTGAGCACAAAAACAGCACAAAATCATCAGGTACAAAGTGAAGAGAGAGATGTCCATGGGCATCTGGTTCCATGAAGATATCTAGGCCTAAATAAGAAAAGCTCAAAGCAGGAAGGGGAAAAAAAAAAGAATAAAAGGAGAGGCAGGAGAGAAAGGGTAACTAAAAGAACAAATAAATTGCAACTTAGGCTGGGGCAGGGCAGGGTTCTGCGTAATGTCAACAGATTAGTGATGGAGTATAGAACAAAACAGATTTCCTGACAATTCTATAGGGAGCACTCAACTCCAGTCACCCCACTGACACATTCAGTATCACTGTTTGTCCAAGAGTTTTTGAGTCTTGTGGAGTGAATTTAACTGGCTCTTTAAGTGCTTTTTTTTTAAACAATATATGAAACCTGAGAAGGTTGAGAACAATTCTGTCTCCAGTAGCACAAGTAAGACTGAAATGTCATCTACTCTCTGATTGTAAAGCTATTGGAGAGGAATTGGCACAGAATAAAGAAGTGCCCAGCAGAAAAATCTCCAAAACCATCTTGCATCTGGGCATAAACTAGGGCTGGACTTCAGACATGCCTTTCCCCAGGTCTTTTGCAGTCTCAAGTTGAGAATTACTGTAGTTGTCTACAAACACAAGAAGACTGAATTAGAAGCCCAAAGAGACCAGTTGCTGCCCTGAGGCCCAAGATATGTTTTCAAAATTCACTCACAAGATCCCAGGCATTCCACTACATCTCCTTTGGAGTTAGGTTTATTAAAACTCCTGATCTGCCCATGATTTTGACATTTTAAACACTCTGGAAAGTTATTTCTTATCGATAAAGCTTAGGAAAGGATTTTCACTATTAAAAACATAAACTCTTTTGCAGATTGGAAGTGAATAGGCCTTGGAAACACAGAACAACTGTGAAAATCTTTGGATTAAGAAAGACAAAAAGCTAGGAAAATGATACGAAGGAAAGACAAAAGACAGAAACACATAATGAAAAAGCCATGAGTACAACTTCTGCATTTGAATTTGAAAGGCAGAACAAAACATTTGAGTCTTGAGATCTGTATAATCAATCTGCCTTCTATTTCTCCGTATTTCCAGTTGTTATATGGTATACGGTACATCATCTCTACTTGGATGGTTTGGAGTAAAATGTACTTCTATATTTATACACAAATACATTTTTCTCACCAGGAAGAGGCATTAGTGCATATTAGACTGTCTGCAGAGTGATTTATATATATATATACTGAAAAAAACATACATATTACACATTTATTGTGTTAGTGAAACTGAAAATAAAGTTTCTACACAGGTGCTGCAGCAGGTAAATAACACCTTTCCTCTCCTGGGATTTAGAGGAAAAAAGTACTAAATAAACATTTTATTATTACTATACCAAAATATATATATTAATTAGTAAGAATATAAGGTCAATCATTTAAGAGCAATCACATACTTATCAACTGGTCTGCAAGATAGAGAACATCAATATGTCACACGAAAAATCAGAAGCTTTAAACCCAGGACCCATTATATCATCTAATGTGACTCTAGTTGCATAAAGATAATTTCCCAACAATTTGAACGTCATCATGAATATGGACCAAAACGACAGAACTTTCTGAGAGAAGCTGGTTAGTTTATGGGAAATGTTCCTGCTAATGCATATACAATGCAACATGAGGTAACTTGAAAACAGAATACTTGTCACTGAAACAAGTTTAAAAAGTACTTTTTGTAAAGGTGTGACTGACTTTTCTTACTATAAAAATCTCTCTTAATAACTACTTTTCTGCCTTCTGCAAGAAGCAAACACTTCAATCTCTGTGACTCTCCTTCCCAATTTATAAACCAAACATTTGTACAAGTTTTCATGACTTGTTATTCTTTATTTTCAAAAATAGGCTTATCCATCCTGAAAGATTAAGGCATAATGGTAGGATGGTAGAAGAGTGAAAACGCAAATGATTAATTGTGTGTTGCACACATACAGTGTTCCCACTAATTGCAAACAAATGTTTCAGTTTTAAATGAGCTGGTCCTTTATTTCAACTTATTAATATAATCCATTACTATAAAACATGTCTTCCATCTTTTCTGTGTTTTAGTTTGCTTTGCTGTGCCTTGTTCACTTATTTCATATATTGATATAAATTAATAAAAAGAGGAACTTGGGACACTTTCTCTTCTGCTTTGTACATTGGTTTTGCATTTTTTTCCTAACAGAACTTGCAGAATTAGGAAAAAAAATTACAGATATTATAGTATTAAATAATTTCTGAAAAAATAATCTTAACCATCAATTAGTGAGACTTAACTCCTACCACATGGCATACTTGTAGCATCACTGAAATGACAGAAGTTTTAAATTCTGTAGAGGTTACTGGAAAATGCTAATAGGCTAATACAGTAGTGGATACAATAAGTGGATACACTAAGCTTAAAACAATGAAACTGTTGATCTCAATTCAGATTGAACACATTGGGTTGTAAACAAATAGCATGTTTTTGGCTGTGTCGTGCTGTGTAAAGAACATACAGCACAGAGGAACTACCTCAGTGGCATCAAATAGTGATAAAATTAAATGTGCTTTTCCACAAGTGTCCAAAGGATTCCAAAGGAAGGCAGCAAATCTAGTTATGTGCAGAAGAACATGTAGAGTGAAGAGTGAAAATTTACTGCGATCCAGTGAAGTTGGGAAACAAACAAAACAAAAAGACAACTGACTTTTAAAACCTAGGAACATGAACTTGTTCCCACTGAAATGCATGGCAGGTTTCCATTGATATATTTTGTAGGAATGATCTTTAATACTGTTGTTAAATACCTAATCTATATTACTGCTGGTTTTTTTGCACAATTTGACTTGGAATGCAGCAGTGTGATATGAAAAGGGTGTTTCGTTTGCAAACTTGGAATGAAATCTGGCTTGGACTAGATTGCATAATAAAGAAGCCAGCAAAAGGCAATTTGATACTCACCATTCTGGCAGAACTCAAGTTTCTTAAAAATAAAAGATTAAAAATACTTCGATACTGTTTTTAAAATTGAAATCAAAAGGAAGAAACTGTAAATGTTAAACTGTGCCGTATTACTGAGGTCTTTGGCTAATAATGACTATCTTCTACAAAGTGGTTTGAAACTCGTAATAAAGCTATTACCTAAATATACTGCAGAATTAAAAAAAAAATATATAGTATCACTGGCTACAAACCACTTACTTCTTCTTCTTTTTGACCTATTACTGAATTAATTAGAAGTTATCAATACTTATTCAGCACAGTACTTAAACATATTCCCAACTTCACACTACTGAGAAAACCAAAAATCTTATCTGGCTTCACTGACTTCATTATAAGTTATGTTAAGCAGAAGTTTATGACTGCATAAGCACTCTGGTATTTTGTTGAACAAGGAACATGACTTCTGCAGATAAGAAGGAATCCCTCTGACTTCTTCTGTTTACAAGTGCTCGGTTTTATCAGGTCACAGTTATGTGCCTTTAGCAAAATAGGTGTAACAGTTATTTGAGAGCAAGACCTATCATTTTGTCAAGTCACAGCTCAAGAACAGTGCGTGTGGAGAAGATGGAAAGAAACGTAGTATGAACCAGATTTTTAATATACAACTACAGAATAACAAGATCAGCATATTTTCAATTATTATTACCATAGACATATAAAGAGGGATCAGAAGAATTATGCTTTGAATGTATAGATGTGCTAAATTAGCTATATAATAATGCTAGCAAATATTGGTACTGATTAACTTTGTGCTATGGGAGTTATTACTCTACATACAAAGTCTGAAATACAGCTCTGAGTTTGGAAATATCTGTTAATCAAATAAAGTACTATGGATTTTAATGGTTTGTTCATGCTGCTTTAGCAATGTATTTTAGTCATGACTTGGCAATTCAATGATCATGAAGCCTTTGATCTGTTTCCCGGCCTGTTAAATAGTATCAGTCAAAACAGAGTTGGAGAAAGGTTGTTTTAATGCTGTGGATATTCTTTCAAGCCAAACTGAGAGGTCAGCAGGTCCATTTCTGAACACTTTTATTTTGGTTGCAATTGATTAAAGAGCGAGCAAGTTCAATGACCCAAAGTCAGGAGGATATTTATCACATACTAACAATTGTTTGGGTCAGTTAACACACTGTAGGTTATTTATTCTCCAACTGTGTCATAAAAATGAGTCAGTGCTGGTTAACCAGAAAATATTTTTTCCTGTTAATCAGTGATGCAATTTTCAAAGTGGAAGGTAGCAGTAAAGTAAAAACAAAGTAAAGATAAAGAAGTGAAGATAAAATCTTTACCCTTATAAAAAGGATCTTCTCTCCAACTCTGTATCTTCCCTGTGAAAGACGCTCCACACAGAACTTATTAGGGCATTTACAAGGTGGATCTTCAGAAATGTGTTTAACCTATAAAACAAGAAGTTATTAATAGGAAGTGTTTAAAATAGTATGGCTGGCAAGACATTCAATAAGACAGTTGTCATAATGTATCATTTAATACAAGTCTTAATTGATTATATTTTTCTTAACTTTTCTTAACATTTCTGTAACACCAAAAAACATCCGATGGTGATTCCATTAGCAATGATTTAGTGGCTGAGTTAAAAATGTCACACAGTTGAGCAACAAATTTGCACTCTATCTGAACTCAAGTAGTTTGTTACATGGAGTTTAGCATCAAACTTCTGTAAATGTATTCTCAGTATTTTATGATGAATCAGCTCAAAGTGCTAATACAGCTAATAGGCAAAATGAAGATGTCATAAGATGCATCCTGCCTTCTAAATATATATAAATATATAATTATATATATATAAATATATATATATATATATATAAGGTATCTTCCTTAAAATTGTGCACTAACACCTTAGGAAAAAAGCATACAGAAAATACTGTGACATGATTAAAAATTCATGCCAAGACACTCCCAGTAGTTTCAACTGCCCTTTGATGATTTCCTTGTTAGGGCTAGTTCAATGAAAGTTAATTTAAAGTGACCTTTAGTACACTATTATTGCCAAATCTAACTACTTAGTCCCAAAAATAAGGACTGAGAAAAAATTGATGAAAACCACTTTCCTGCTTGTTATTAGCTGCATCAGCTTGACTTCAGCCTCTTTGTTCTGGCATGTGCTACCAAAGGCAGTGACATTTAGTAAAAGTATATTTTGTACTCTTCAATGATGGCAAACTAGCAAAGGCATCAATATCAAAAGAGCAGATCTGGCTGTGAAACTCTCACTTGATGTTCAAATTGCACTTCTATATAGGAGCAGCAAGAGTAAGTGCAGCATTTTCATACACTGTGGTTTTCTTGGACAAAGTATGTACCTAGTATGTCAGCATCAAACATTGCAAAAATGCCAGAGGAACTCAAAGATGTTTGTCAAACAATCAATATTCCAAGCAATAGTCCAAAGACATTTTCACATCCAGTTTGTAAACCAAGGCCTGTAAAAATGGTCTGAGGCCCAGGAAAGGGTATTTTCAGAACACCTAACAAATTAAAGTCTTAAATTGTTTCATAAAAAGAAAAAAAATGCCTGGTCAAAGCTGTAGCATTCTAATAAAGTGTTTTGTTTATCATGGATAGATAAGGCTTCTGAAGTATAAATGTTTTTCAGGTCTCCTTTAAGGATTAAGTTACAGTATGTTAATACACCAAAAAGAACTTGTAAGGTAATCAACTATTGTTTCTACACTTTTGAAACTAGCCCTGCTGAGTGATTTAAAAGCTTTCCAATTATTTCTAAAATGGTTCAATGCCTTTATCCAAATAATTTTATTACCTTGTGGAGGGTTTTTTATAAGTATTCTTAAGACTTAATTTTTTTTTAATCAGGGCATAATATTTTTAGGAAGAAAAATAATTAAAACAACACTTAACAGAGGAACTCTATATGTGTTTCAAACACAAAAAGTGTTTGTCAAGTATAAGATGAGTTGTCCTCAGATTGAATGAATCACATTTGGAATTTAAAGATCAGTTACTCAAGTCATTTTTATCAATATGGATGAGAACCTCCATTTCTGGTGAATAAACTATTTAGATAGTCAATATATAATAGGAATAACTTACATGAAATTTGTGGTTGATGACTTAAATCCAAGTGCAGGTGCTGGGGATGAAAAAGATATAGTCCTGTATTTCTTGGAATGGGCACCAAGACTGGAATTGTGCTTAGGAAGCTTTCTGGCAATGGCCGTCTGAATACTTTCAATAATCAGGGATTCCTGACATAATATCCCATGGCATTTATCGCCCTAATAGCTGAAAATGGATAGTAGGAACATAATGCTTTGTCCACCAGAGTTCATGTAAGGAATGAAAAACCTAGAGCAGCTGGGCCTAAGCAAGTTCAAGGTTGTTGTGAAGTGTGTAAGCAAAATAGACCCATCTTCAACTTGTGGGGAATGAAAGCCAAAAGATTTATTCTGGTGTAAAACAGAGAATAATAAGATCTTCACTGCTGATCCTGCTATTGAGGGTTCCATGGCCTTACTGTCCCAAAGGACACAGAAGTATTGAGTGGAATTTGGAAATCAAATAAGGAAGCAGAGGGAGGAATTGCATTATATTTTATTTTGTGTCTGGACCATATGAGCAACTGCTGCTATTTTATGGTGTGAGTGTCTGGGGCAGTGCGGGTCAGGAATCCAGTTGAATGAATTCCATTCTGTTTCTATCCGTACTGCTTTCTAAATTAAAGCAGGCGGTTAGAGAAAACCTACATACTCTCTGTTCAATTTCTACATGATACGCATTTTGCCAGCTTCCTTCTACATGTAACTGCTCTTTCTCAATTCTGTTGAAACACAAGAGCTTTTGCAAAGTTAAGGAAGAAATACAAACCAAAAAATTTTAAATGTAATTATACGCATCAAATAAAAGTGTTTTAATAAAAGGAACGAACATTATATTCCATCTGCTCTTTGTAAAAGGAAAGTGGCACATGGATTTTTCAAGAAGTGCTTTGTAACTCCCAGGTGGCACATCTACCTTGCAATGTAGTAGTTACTATGGTAACTGGTTCTTTTTACAGGCTGGATTTGTACTTTTCCAGTTTAACCTCTTCATGGTCTCAAAATGTGTCCTTTTCATCTGATTCCAGTTATTTCAAATGAACCCCTATAGGTTTGCACCAGAAACATGAATACTCAATATGCTGCAACAAGTTTAATGAAATTCAAAGCAAGATTCTAACAATGAGGAAAACAATGCTTGTTTTTTTACTATGTGAGACTCATGCAGAACAGCTTAAAAATTAGGCTGAAATATTTCAAAGTGTTTGTTAACATTCAATACAAGTCAGTATGAGCCAAATCTTGTCCTGACTCAGTCCTTCCTCAGACAAAGCACCGAGTGGGAGTCGGTGAATAAGGAGTAAAAGAGTAATAAGAAGGGAATGTGGCCCTAAGCAGAAAGCTAGGCTGAGCTGCAGAGCTCCTACACAGTGTGACTTTTTTTTTTCCAAGCTTCAGGCATAAATAATTGTGGTCAAAAAACAAATAACTGTGTAAGTCTACAGTTGTTTAAAATAGAGTGAGATGTTAAACTCGAGCTTGAGTGTTTTGCAAGTAACTGAATATCAGAATTGATAAGATAGGAAGAGGCTTCCTCTCACAACTTACAGCATCATCCAACAGTTTCCCTGTGCTCTTTTTTGCAGGAGACTTTGTGGGTGATGGTGAAGGAGATGGAAGGGGAGCTGAAAGTGTTTCCTCTTGTTCAATCTCTTTTTCCAATTTTATTAATCCAGGAGGTTCTACACCAAACCTTTTGGAAACAAGCAAATAATAAATTACTAGTCCATATAAAGTATTATGTATTTCAAAACATTGGAAAGAATTTCTATGTTGTGTGCAATAACAGAATGATGAACGCATTAATAAACATGTATAAAATACACCAACCATTATTGCCATAATTTCAAATTAATTGAAAAAATAATTTAGATGCAGTCTCTCAGTCAATCAGATTTACAGGAAATACAGGTACTTTTTCAGCTTCTCTGTCTGATATCATATATGTTGGTGAACAATTTATGAACAACACTAGACCCAAAAATTGCTATACCATGCATTATAGAGTCAAGTTCAGTACATTTGAGCTTTTTTTAATTTTATTTTTTTCTTTCCAAACAGGACTTTTTCAAATTACTTGACAACTTATATTTTGTGTTAGAATTTTTCAAAGAAATCCAAATGAAAAGTGATTAAGGGGTTTTGTGGTCTCAGCTTTTGTACTGAATTTATAGATTAGTAAATAAGAAATGACCACTACTTTTCAGAAGTGGTTAGTATTTTTACTAATTGATTTTTTACCATCAGTCATCAGATCTCTGTTTACAGTGGCAACACACTTGTAGCAACAGCTAGAACAAAATAGATGCAACTTCAGCATGGATAAACTCAAAACAGAGTACTTGAAGAGCAAGGTCCTTTTGAAAGATCTTTTGAAAACTTTATGCAAGTGATTGAGTCAGTATAGCACAGCAAGCAGCAGAGCTTGGACAGAAGTCAGAAGTCTAAAAGCACAGTAATTTTCCTAATTACTGATAATCTCCTTCTGGCTTTTTGGGGTTTTTTTTATCTGCCAACACTGAACAAACCTCAGAAAAACACCTGGAGTTCCTTTTTCAGAGAATGACTTCAGCTTGGAAATGTTATCATGCCAGGTAGACTTCTCATAACAAACTACTTGCACAAATGAAATAATATTTTCTTCTGCAGCAGAAAAGTCCATAATTCAGATGCAAGACTATACTGACTTATCTAGGTAAAGATCTGGACACTAAAATATTGAGCAGTAGCAAATATATCTAATGAAAATTCATGCTAAATACCTTATTGTTCTTACAAATGTGCAGAGAAAATATATAAGTGCATATACTAGCTTTTGTTTTTTTTCTGGTAATATTTAATTTAGTCATACTACTGCCTAGTAAATGAATAGAAAGTAAACTAAGAACTAAATCTGTGCTTGTATTGGCTTCTAACTGGTTCAGTCTGCCTAATGAAAAGTCAGCCAACATTGAAGCAAGCACTTACACACAATCTGTTTACTTCCTGTCTGTCTGCAGATGCTGACAGGCTGCAAATCATTTCGTTCCCACTGGGCTCTAAGCCTACTCCAGCACACAGCCTTAGTCATCAAATAAAACCCTTCCACTGTAAGAAATGTTGCTTCTTTGCCTCTACTGCTTCTCATAGTTTCTACATTCTGTCTTTGTGACAGATTTTTAAAGTTTCCTGTATTTCCAGTATTCTGAATTCCTCTGATGAAGAGCTGAAAAATAAAATCAACAACAAACACACATACACACACACACACACACACTTTTTCCCACATGCTGTATGAACGTGAAGCAAGGTTGCTGGAAAGCTGAAACTGTAAAAACCACATCTTTTCTGAGAGGAGTAGAGGTGCAAATTCTGGGAAGGTATGCTGAGCATTTCCTCTTCTGCTTCTTTTTAGCCTGGCTTCTCACAACTACCCGTAAAGCAGCACTGGACTGTAACATGATCTCTGTTAGACTTCTAAGAGCACTATTTTCCATTTTTATCAAGGTAAAATTGAATACAATAGCAGAAAGACCTTGAAATTGCTCAACAGTAATTCTAAAAGATCAGTAAGGCTTGTTTAACCCTGCAGAGTTTAACAGTAACCCAAGAACTTCATTCTTTGTGCAGAAAAAATAATTTAGCCATTTTCCATTGTAAAATCTCGGACCTTCAGATACTTAGGCAGGATGTTGGACCTATGCAACCCACTGCAATAGTCCTGTGCATTATCAATGGTGAATTCCACCCTCTAGGAGACTTCCCTCTTTCATAAATCTCACTGCATCAACACAACATCTGCCAGTGACAGAAAGGCTCATTTTAACTACTGAAGTTTTGCAGATGATGTCAGAACTTTGTTTTCATAAAAAAACATGAAATTCGGGATACTTTATCAGGCAATTGTATTTTTACTAATATCTTTGAACCGCCACTCTTTGAGCCAAGTGGTTACACCAGTTTCCCACTCACTGTGCAGTCCATCCATGAAGACCATCTGTCCCTAATTTGTCTAAGAGGACGCTATGAGATAACCTGCTAAAAGCATTACTAAAGCAGAGGTAAATTTCACCTGTCTCCCCTCTTCCAGAGACTATCTGTTGAATACAAGTTCAAGAACAGAGCTCAGTTTAACGTCTCCTCAAGCAATCCTCATTGTTGCTTATTTGTGCCTCAATTGCATTAAATAAAAAAGCTTAGGTTTGCATTAACCTGACATTCTACTTCAGTTTTTGTGTACCTTGGAAGCGTACAAGATCATGTTTTTGAAGAGATATTAGAGCAGGGAAAAATTGACAGATGTGTTATTTGACTCCTAAGCTATAAATAAAATTAAAATAAAAGAATATAAATACAGAAACAGAAACACAATATTTAAAATAATCATTAATGATATATGTTAATATTTATGTATTATAAATAAAAAATAAAATACAAATATTTTAAGGGTAAAGGGATAAATAGGCATAATAAATGAAAACATGGCTTATTTACTTGTTCAGTACTTCTTTTCATGTCTGTATCAGAAAACATCTGAGATATGGAAACTTAAGACAAATATAAAGGATAAGATTTTATTTTCATTCTCTTGTAAATCCATTGAGACATCAAATCTCACTGCAAAATTAAATTAATCTAACTCCACCAACTTTAGCAGAATCCAACGTTGCCTAACCACAAACATGCATACCTGAGGAATCTGCCATTTGAGCCCAAGTTCTAGAGATAACAAAATAATTGAAAACCTGGAATCACTATTTTTTTGGTCATTACTGTTCCTATGCAAGCTTCCACTGACAGTAAGGGTTTTTCTGAAACTTGACCATGGGACAAATTTCTAGTTTTCCATGTGAGTTCATTTGCAAAACATGAATACACTTGATGCAATTTTAACACAGCCAATACTAGTTCTTAAACTAGGAATAAATAGGGGTCACCTTCACCTTGATTGTTGCTACAAGGAATTCTTCTGAAATTAATGAAACTATCTGAATATCAAGGTACTCCAATTTGACACATATAGATGAACGTAACTGCAATTTACATACAAGACTGGGCAGCAGTGCTGCTACTCATGTATTTTTCAGTAAATTTTATGTACTATGCTGGTTAAATCTGCATCTGCAAAAAGAGGAAAAAATCACATTCTAGTTACTGTAATTTTGATTGTTTAGCAAAGGTCTTTGTCTTGATGTCAAAGACAACATTACCATGTACTGAAGGTCAAGCACAGCTAGAAGCATCTTGGTCAGATTTAGGTTATGTGAAGATCAACTTATTATCACTAAATTAAATTGCAGTTGTTTATAGAGAGATCTGACTTTAGAAGGAGAAATGGCTCAAAGCTTTATAGAAAAAAAAAAAAGAAATCTCAAACCCTTCCTCTGCTAATACAAGGATAGCCAAAAATATCTTCATTGAGGTACAGAGATTTTGTAATATTTGTTAATACCCGCCCTCAAGAATGACATCAAGACAAACATTCTGTTCGAACCTAATGAGTGCAAAAGTTAGCTTGAGGTGTGCTGATTTAATATGTCTGTCAAGAGCCCCTGCTGTCAAGAATGCAAATAATTCATCAGTCTTCAAGTATTTTCACCTACCTTGCTGCAATCCTTCCAAGTTCCAGCAAACAAAGACACACTTCTCTTGGCTGCTTATGGAGTACTAGAAAAGCAAAATGAAGATGGAAAACATTGATAAATAAAAGCTATTTTAAAGATCTTAGTGATGAAATGGAACCTAACCATCAACATCTGTAATTCTTGACTCCAATAAAAGTTTGTTTTCTTTGGCTTGCAGTAGAATTTTACTGGAATAAAAAGGATGGGATTGATGAGTGGTTCTCAGAGTTCAGGCAGTTCAGAAATTTCATTCAGTTATCTAAATTACTGAACAATGATCTGGGGTAATTGAAAATCTAAAAGCAGTTAATAACTATTTTAAAATAATCAGGAGATCTGGCACAAGACTTTGATTAGCAGAAAGTAAAAAATAACATTAGAGTGATCCTTTTCTTTCTTAAAACTAAGAGAATTACACTATTTTTCTTAGTCAACTTAAATTTAAGGAATGACAAAGTTGCATTAACAAAGATATACCTCACTATAAATTTGGTCCTGAATTTTTTTGAAATCTACTCTTACAGTAAATATGAAACTAGAATGCTTTAGGAATCAGTTCTTCGCAGTATAAAAATCCCAAACAGATTAAAAAGTTTTTTCTTTATACATCCATACATAGATATAATGCAAGTCTGCATGCCTGCATTCCACAGAGAATCGTTTTTTGCTGATTCAGGAGTACCTGTGACATAGCATGAGACTGAAATGTTAGGGGTTAATTTCCCACCATCCATTTACAAAAGCAGCAGGTGCTTTGCTAAGGCCTGTGGAAAGGTTTGCACTCCCTATTGGAAGGAGAGGGGCAGAGTTTTTGGGTGTGTGGCAGTGTGGAAATGTCTCAACTGTGTAAGATCAGTCCAGGCACACAGGGGGTGTGCACCCACCACTGGAGGATGACCACGACAAACCAACTTCTGTTCAGCAGCAAGCTGGGTTTTGAGCCAAGTGAGGGAAAAGACTCATAAGAAGCAGATTCTGCAAAGTGGAATAGGGCTTTTTATCATGGCAACGTCCTACCTAACTGGCTCAGGTGTAAAATTCCCCTCTGTAGAAGGTATTGGGACACTCACACTTCCACACAGGCCTGAGGCATTCATCCCTTCTGATGGGGCATAACTGGCTCAGCTACATGGATGCGACAGGCTCCTGTCATGCTTTAAATGTCATAAACCATCAAAGTCCCCCAAAGCGTACCCAGGCGAATTATTTTCTTGAGTGATATCCTCATACTAGTTGCATTTCTATAATTGGCAATAACCAACATGGCTACACACCTCCTTTCCATTGTAACCAAACTGATTTAAAATAAACCTGCCATATATTTATATATAAATACTAGTCATTCAGTGTGATTTCACTCTCATTCCTACTCGAAGGAATCTATTACCAAGAACCTCAGCTACCCTTGCTTACAGTTATAACAATTATGAAATACCAGCATAAAACAACACGGTTTTCCCCCTATGATTCAGAATAGGTAATGTTCTGTAAAGAAGTCCAGCAAAGCATATAAGAAAAATCCAAAATCAATAAATGAAGAAAGGTCTGTGGCTGTTTGCATGATCAACTTCCCAAAACCTCCAAGAAAAGATAAATAGAAGAAAAAAGTAATTATGAATACATTGTGATCTACCTTTCAGAAATACCTACTAGAGTAAAGCCCTCATGGTGTGGGTAAAAATCAGGTTTTTAAAATTTCCACAATAAAAAAAATTGCACCTTACACTTCAGGTTGAATTGAGACCAAAAAATAATTGTATGACTATTTGTATAAATCAGAAAAAAATGAACAACATCAAAATAAATTTGTTTTTTATGAGTTAAGGTCAAGACATCAGCTACATAAACTTTTGGTAATCTGAACTCACCTAACTCAAATGCATGAAGAAAAAAATGCCATTCCCTGAAAAAGACATTTTAATGTCTAGTTAAACTCTGAAAGCAATTACTTTGTTCTATGTATGTATGAGACTCAAAAGGGGAAGCCATAGACTTGCGCATCTCTAGGTAACCAACACCCTGAAGTAGACCTCCAGCTTCTGAGACTTCAGCTTGCAGCTCCACTGACATGAATACGTGTAAGTGGTGAGTTGAATGCTCTTCCCTTATCTTTTCCTAGTGTCTGTGCAGCCCTTTGAGAGGTATGAATTTGTCCTCTAACCTGATCCAAATATATTTCCAGAAGTGAAACTGCAGAGCATGAAAAGTAAACAGGCACTGCACTAGGAAAAATATATTTATTCTTCAGCCATCTGTTACTGAGAATATAACTGAAGAACACTTGGACATTCAGCTATTTTCAATATTCTTCCTTCCTTCCAGTAATTGCATCAAATATTTACCTATACTAGTAATCAGTATTCTTAAAGTGTTACATTCATACCCTGGAAGTGTATTCTGCTATTCTGGTTTTAAGCCAGTTGTGACAGCCCCAAAATGAAACATGATTTTAAGAAGTAAGGCATACCCCAAAATATAAATGGAATAAACTGGGTTTGGAATAGTCAAAAAGACTCAATTGTAATTCATAAATAATGACATCTGAATGACTTTGGAATGGAGGAAAAAGAGAGGTTCAACTACTACTATTTGCAAAAAAAGATCCATAAATATAGCTAGAATAAAATTTTATTTTAAAAGTAAAAAAATTATCTACCCAAATAAAATTCATAGACCTTTAGCAAATCTGACTCAACATAATACATTTCATGCATTTCACACTGAAAATGTGGAATAGTGAAATCATTGTTAGATGATGAAGATGTGTGCAGGCAATAACCACCACAAAAACAAACATCAGATCATCTCATAAGACAGTGCTTCTAACAAGAAGACATTAGCATTCCTGAGGACTATACAGCATATGCATTTGGGGACTTCAGAGACCAATAAATGTTACGCAGATCGCCTGCATAAGATGAATGGAAATAGCCATCTTTCTAGAGAATCTCACCGATGGCATTTGCTTGACTAGAATGCAATGGGAGGATAGAGAAATAGTGCAAACAAGTCTGGCTTATTTTAGGTGTCCTGCCTTTTTGCTTTTCATCTCAACTCTTTAAATGCTCCTTATTTGCTGTCCTCACTGCCTTCATCCTTACATGCTACCTCCAGCCACTCCTTGTTAACAATAATCCCTTTTCAGTTCCTGGTAGTTTTTATCCTTGCTTCTCTCTGGCAATAACATTTCTTCACACTGCTCCCATCTTGTTGCTGTCCCATTCTCTTTTTACAGGTATTCCTCTTTTGTCCACTCAACCTTTGTACTTCTTCCATGTACTTCCATTTCTTTCCTACCTACTGCTCACCATACTTTTACATCCTTCACCCGTCTCTTCCCCAGGCTCCTTCCCTTAGTGCCTGGATGCTACCAGGAGAAGCAGAAGAGGAAGAGCCTCTGCTTTCAGCACTATTAGAACCTGGGGCTGTGAGGAGACATAACACATATTGCACATATTTTGTTTTGTT
Source organism: Turdus rufiventris (assembly GCA_013186435.1). Classification (NCBI taxonomy): domain Eukaryota; kingdom Metazoa; phylum Chordata; class Aves; order Passeriformes; family Turdidae; genus Turdus; species Turdus rufiventris. Next base: position 355,056 of record PYHW01009667.1, on the reverse strand, counting down.
TGTGGTTTTGTTTTGTTGGTTTTGTTGGTTTTTTTGTTTTTTTGTTTTTTTAATTAGTAGAATATCCAATCACTACAGAAATAAACTTCTCTCATCTTCCTGCCAAGTTTCAAATCTTGGCTCCTAACACTTTTATAAACCATTTTTAAAGAAGTCAGTCCTCATTCTAACATAAACATTTTTTTTTAAAATTAAGATATCAGGCATAGCTGAATCATAAAAAGTAAATATGATTTATGTTTCTAAAGTATTCCTTAACCAACTAGAAACAAAGAGTTTTTCCAAGTGCCTTAGTATTTATTATCACAGGCTTCTAAATGCCATCAGAACTCACACTTGTTTAGGGAAAGTTTTCCAAAAGGTTGATCCTTCGATACTTTCTATTGCCTCTCACTTTTTCCTTCAATTTTTATTCTGATCCTACAGAAAGCTTTTTGTTCTTAAAAAAACCCCCAACATTGCCTTGTCAACACACTGTTAACTTCTCCCAAACTTACCCTTGCTTCTGCATCAGGAATGCTATGACACACTTGTGCTTCCCCCACACTCCCTGCCCCATTTCAGCTCAATCACTTATGGAAGTCTCAAAACAATTAAGATGTCAAACATACTAGAGCTAAGGATAGTAAAGAATTCATCTGGAAGGGTTATCAAGATCATCTAAACACTAATATTTTACTGAAATTAATTAGCTTAACATGCAAATCCAGTGGTAACAAAAAGTCCAGGATGCTTCTATAGTCCTCAAAATGAGACATATTTAGTAATATTGTGAGTAGTTTAGTAAAGAGTTGTGAAAAATGGGACAAAATCTTATTCTGATGCAACTTAATGTAAATTTTAACATGGTGTTACAATATATAGATGTGTCAATATAAAAGAACAGAAAAAACTTCCATCTCGAAATCAGATAAACTACAGTAATAATTTTACAAATATTTTTCTCCATGTATAAAATATTTTATGCAAGCAACATTGGAGTATTTTTAAAATAACCTTTAAACCAACAATGTTAGAAGATAGATCAGAAGTATTTGTGTTTCAGTTTACTACTTCCACTAAAATACTAAATGCTTTTATTTAGGAAACCTGTCCATGAAACTCTAATCAATCAGTTGCATCAAAAGAAGTCCATGTCACACTGTACAGGAGCATAGAACACACAAGCACAAAACATTAATCATCAGCAGCATCCAAAAACTCCCAAAACTAACGCCATATCAGCATGCTGGCACACTCAGTGGCAAACCCTTTTCTTGCTGGGTAGATTTTATCATGGAAGAGATGCAGAATATTCATGGGTTCCAAATCCTATAATCATCCAACAACACTCCATTACCATGAAGAGTTCAGAACTTTTATTCACTTAGCTATGTTCATTTAACTTATGTTCACTTAACTAAAGCAATCATAGAAAATCTTACCATTCTTGTCCAAAAGCTGTCTTTGAGTACTATACCCTTCAGGCATGACCAAAATTACAAATATCTCCAGCTAGAATGCTTCCATATATAAAATTACCATAACTATGGGGAATCTGCTGCCCTAAAACCTGTACTGGAAAATTTACAAAGTGTACTTATGGGAACAGAGGAGTTAAAGGCAGCATTAATATCCTTACACTTAAAAGAGTTAGCGCATCATGTTCAGAGTCCTACATTGTCTGATACATCTAGGACGACCATTCAATGACACTGTACCTCAAGACTTGCACAGATGATCAAAATTTGGATTGTTTGGTAGTAACAAAGCTAATTTCTCCTCCTTTAAATACACTAACTTTAAAAATAATAAAATAAGACAAGCTAGGTTTGGCAACAAGTGCAGGGAGCACACATAGTGTCCCTCTATTTTGAAGCACTCAAGATTATCCCTATGTATTGTGTTGCTATAATTTTTATACAAGCTGCAGCTTATACATGAGGTACCCCAGCCTCTTTTTCTTTGCAAAGGCATTGACTTGGAGACTTTCCTGTCATGTCTCTGTACTTAGAGATAAATTATTAACAGTCAGTTCTGGCTGTGTTAAATCTTAGCAAGATTTAACTATATTTCCAATTTGTTTGCATTTTATCCTAAGTTAAAGCGTTATAACATTCAGCAAGTGTTAGTATTATTCAGTTAGTATTATAGACTACTAACAATATAGAAGTACAAATCTTCAAACTTTTGAGCTCTCTAATGTCCTCTTCCAATGATATTTAAAGTAACTAGTGATGAGACAGCGTAATCATATCTACTAGTATGTCAACACCTCTAGTTTTAATTCTATTTACTTTTCATTCTCTTTATTTTGAAGACTTCAATCTTGTTTCCTTGTTTAGCTCAGCTAATCCAATAAAGCAATTGAAACTGTGCTTAACTTTAAATAATTACAAAAATTGCTAAATTAGTGCACAAGTGAAGGACAACAACAAAATGAATAGGTCTGCTCACCTGCTTGCCTGGATCAGCCCTGAAATGTTAACCCTTTGTGCAGAAGGAAGCCTCTAAGAATACCCAACATTCAAGCAATGAGAAATAATAGCAATTAATAATTTCTCAGCTAGTAAAGATTTCATTTTGCTGATCTCTAATATACTTGGTACTTTTTTTAAAGTCAGTACTGCCATAAATCCATCGTTTGAGTATTTCAATGCACTAGATCTTTAAAATCACTCTTATAAACAGACCTCAGGAATGTTTAATATGATACAGTAGCATGATGAAAATATCACTATGTGTCTTTAATTAAATAACGCAATATTTGCATACCATAAAGCAGGCCGAATAAGAGTAAAAATATGAGGATAAAAATCCAGTTAATTTAGAACATTGATACAATAAGGTTCTCCAATACAGACAGGAGAAAGCTGCTTTATCACTAACAATTTAAACACCAGTTTACTAATTTTATTATCCCTGGGAAAAACCATAAGAAAATACAGAAAACAGTTACCTCTGCAACCATAGTTTCACCATAAATAATCATAATAAATGCAGAATTCAATGAGGCAGTGCAAAGACAGATGTCATTCACACACATTTCTCATTACTTTGAAAAGAACCTTTGATATTACTTACCTTTGTTGAATTTTTGATTCCTATGCATAGGTGAAGTGATTTGTGGGAGAGAGAGGAACATAAAAGCTTTAGATTGGCAACTGTTAAGATTTATCATTATTTTTAACGCATTAAGAAAATCTCAAAAGAAAGCAAAACTTTGAGTTCATGCTTGAACTGAGGAAGAATTATAGCTACTGATTTTATCTATTTTTTTTAATGGCATGATTGCCACACCCTCAAGTTCATAAAAATGGATCAAAATATTATCAAGTCCTAATCCTATTTCAAGCACCATAAATCTTTTGTACTAGTACATAATATGATGAGGGAAGAAAAAAAACAGGACTTAGTTTTTAATCGGTGAAGAAAATCAGCCACTAATCAAACAAAATAGAGCTCAGGTTTGCACAGTCAGTCATATTTCACTTCAGTTTTCTGAGTGAGGAAGTCCTCTGGAAAAAACCTTTCAAGGTGTATTTGCACTTTGTGTTTTACTATGGCAGGCAAGGCAGTGTGCACATGTGAAAATTAACTTATCAGGAAACATCAGCATGCCAGCTATGCCAATTCCATCTCCAGACAAGATCTAGTTTCTTAAAAATGCACAGCACATCTGTAGAAGAATGGCAAATGGCGGGCTTACCATAGCAACACTAACTTCAAATACCTTGAAATATTCTGTTAACCAGAGGTTTTCTGCTTCAGGCACTGGAGTCTGTATCTCCTGGTATTTACAAACTTCTTGGTCCTAGATAAATGTCGAACTTCCTCACCATTTTAAGTAATTGAAATTACAATTATTGTCCATCTTCCACATGATTTACCATATCAAATAAGAATTTAATCTTAAAAATTTAATTTACATAATAGAGTCGATACATATATTCAGCCTACTGTTTGTCACCTTTTAGGTATTTAGATCTGTCCTCTGCCAAGCATTTTCTCCCAGACATATAAAATAATGCAATTAAAAAACCTCTCAGAATAAAAGAACAGACAAATAAAAAACCCCCAAAACTCTCAGAAATATTTGTGCTACACTACAGAAGTAGAACAAGACTGTAAAAGAATGGGAATAGATCAGTCACAATACATGTAAGAGCTTCAACAGGGCAAAGGCTTTCTGAGCAACAGAACAAAGAGGCTTCTTCATTCAGCACGGTGTGTTCATTTGTCTTATACAGAAACTGATCTGGCTGCTTTACACTTTCATCTGATTTCAGATAACAAACATTGGATTCTCATAATTTTATGAGATTTGGCTGAAAAACTCTGAAGTCGAGATTCTTAAGTTTTCCTTTGAAGAGAGGAGAGTTAGAACAATAAAAAATATGTGGTATTAGAACAGTGATTTCCTAAGCAGTACAATTCTTTTCATGAAACACCCTGAAGCAGTAGTATTGGATAATTTTTGTTCAGAACTGTGCAAGGGAACCAGCTGGAAAAAATGGTCAGCATAGGAAAGAGAAAATTTTTGTACCTTCTTACCTCCTGTGCAATTTGTTAAATCTCCACAAATAGCCAAATGTCTGCAGACAGAACTGTGCATGCACTTGTATCCTACTCTTCCAAACAGAGAAGCACCATCTTATACACTGAACTAAGGAACAGCATTCCGTGCTCAGAAAAGTATGTGCAGGGTGAAAAATCATTTGCGTGCAAGAAAACATAGCAAGGTTTTCCTCTCATTTAAGTTCCTCTTAAAATTAACTTAAATGGGTATTATGTGATGTGCACCTTATTCGTTCATTCTAGTGGCAGAATTAACACAAACACAGGTCAGATTCAGAGCCTTTCTGTCTTTCAAGGTTAAACACAAAGGAAAAGTTATTTTAAATTACCAAGTACTACATAAAGAATAAAGAAATACATACCCAAACCTTCTGATTCAAACAGGCAGGTATCATCCACACCTACATCTCTGCACCAGGATAAGAAATTTGCTGTGTTGTCCCGTGCAAAAAAAGACCCTGAAGGAGCATTGGCTTTGCATGGTATTTTCCGAACTGGTAAGGTCTGAAAAACAGGAATGCATCGTTTAGCTAAATGATACCTGCTAGCATAATACTTAAGTATTACAACAAGATTTACACAGATGGTTAACTCCCACCAACTTATTTCCTTGGTCATTAAAGAATTCCAAGCAAAGAAGCACGAGAAGTAAATTTAACAGCATGAAGTTCCCAGCCCAAAAGTCTTTCCAAAAGTCCACTCAATGAAGTTCAGAGCTGAACCAACCTAAGCTACTTCTTAGGAGTATTAATAACTACAGGCTTTGGATTTAGTGCTTTGTCCAGTTCACTGAACTAAAAAAACCAAAAAACTGTAAAGACAGACTTTAAACTAGGAAGAACTCTCACAATTAAGGGTGAATTGCTTTCAGTTCTATGTTAGGAGGTAATCACAGCATAAAGGAATGGGTCTTGAGGCCCAAAGAGTACAGCAATCAGCAAGATCACTCTCTCCTGTTTAACAACACCCAGAAGTTCCCAGTGTACCACAGGAGTGTGAATCAAATAGGTGCAAAGTCAGGGTCTATAGAGACAAGCTCTCACTGTACCAAAGTAGCTCCATTTACATGATTTCAATATCAGACTGGATGATGTTGATACAACATCAATATCTGTACCAAACAGAGTAATTACCACAGCAATCCTCCTGCCTGCATTGGTACATTTACTGAGACACATAAAAAAGAAGCCCTCTAGCATTTAATTCTCACTTAACGCTTCTTTTCCTCAAATAAAAAATAGCAGCCAAGTGAAGACAGAAACAAAACACTGTTGCTGTGTAACTTTATGAATCTCTAAATCATGGAGGAATTCAGACCTTATGTTGATTTGAACGGACTGTTTTGCCAATGCTGTTTTATGAAATGTTTTCCTCTGTTGTGGAGTCAGTAGTTAGTCAATCAAAAGTGAGCTATGAGGTAAAAAACTGAAAATTCTGATTTTCATTCCTATCTTAAAATTTCTGGAAATGGGGAGAGGGGGAGAAAAGACACAGGAGTAGGCTTCCCCTTAACCACAGTTTCTAGCAACGTAATAATATCAGTTTTGAACACAGCTTAGAAGGAGCAATGTAATGGCAGAACACATCTACATGCACAGAGCTACTCACTGTTATCTAATCAATAAGCCAAATAAACTGAAAATAGAACAACTGCAGGCATAAACACCATGGTACTTATCAATGTGACAGTGGGGATTAATGGATTGTCTTAGATACATAAATATGTCTCAGAGATTTATGCATTTAAATCCATTCCTCAAGTCACCATCGAGTTTTCATTCCCCCATGATTCCTACTGCAATTACACAATTTATGTTTCCTTGTTTTGGAAAAATTAACTTACGGTTCAAACTATTTGCAAGGAGATATTAATACTTTTCTGTAATTTATATAAAATACTGACCAATTTTGCATGGTATTTTAAACAAAAATCCAGGTAAAACTTATGTCACAGATACCATATCACCTCCTGAACCATCCCAGAGCAAGGAGGGAAAAGCAAGAAGAAAGCAAGGAAGTAAAAACTGTTATTCTCTAATCCAGAATAAATTTTTTAAAAACTATAAAATATGAGTTCTTTCAAGGGGCTTTAGAAATGGAACAATCTTGCAGATCAGAACACAATGAAGTTTTAAAACATTATTTCTGTCCCCTTTCTATTCTTCTGGAGGGGAAAAAAAGGGGAAAAAATGGGGAAAATGCTCAGTTCCTCACAGATCAGCAATTTAGTTTTTCTTTTCTTAAAAAAAAGTAAAAAGCTGTCAGCACTAGACATTTTTTAGGCTAGTATTCTTTTTACACCACACTAATTTCTTCAAAGAAACAATGAGTATCTCTTCTGAGACAAATACTCATCCTATACAGATTGTTTCTCCCACCGAATTTTCTCTCATTGATTTAGTCTTTAGGAAAAAGTAATGCAGCATTTGTCCATCTCTGTCTCTCCCTATACCCTCTCCCAGGAGATTTTAACTAGACAAATTTAATAGTCTTAAAAGTACACCCACTTCTTTTAAAAGGAGTCATTCAAGCTTCTGGAAGCGAGTTGGAAAAAGGTTAGCTAGTCCAGGCTGCAGAGGAAAGCTGTCAAAACAGGGCTTCTATTTCATGATTTTTCATTAAAATCTTATACAAAATATTGCAGAAACATTAAAGAAATCCCTTCTTCAAAATTATTTCCAAGAGAAGGTTCAACCCAACCTTACCTCCTTCAGTGCAAAAGAGAAGCATGCAATGTGGGCAGGGATATAGGACTGGCACAAAGCAAAATGGGAAATAAGCAGAGAGCAGCAAGAGCTGGGCTGCTCTGTGAGGGAAGAAAATTCAGGATCAAAGGGTGACCCTAGCACAGGCAGTGGCAGCCCTCACTGACAATTGCTGTGTTAGAGGAGGAAGAGCCATGTCAGGTTTAGTGTGCCCAGGGAAGGCAAGTCAGAAACACCAATGGACAAGGCTGGACTCAGGGCTGCAAACAGACACTGACTGAGGCTCTAGCCATGAAAACCAGAAAGCAGGCAGCCAGGCTAGAGATGATCTGTTCACAGTACAGCTCTGGTAAGAAAAGGGCTGGGGTAAAAGGGAGGTTCTGGGCCATGGACAGAAAGTGCAGGTCAGGGTCCCAGGGGAGGCTGGTCACAATTAAGAAGGTATTTTGATTCCCTCAAGTCTTGACAATCTGTGGTTTTTAGCATTTCAGTAGAATCAGAAACGCTCAGTAGTTTATAATTAACTCTGTCTTGTTGATAGGTGCAAAAAGGTGTAATTTCATAGCATTCTGTCAATCTAGTTACATAAAACATCCGTCATAGATACATCACACTTGATCATCTTCTCACTGAATCAAATTACCAGCAGCTCTAAATTGGTTTAATAACATGAAGATCAAACAGAATAAAATTCTTTTCCCATATCATCTCTGCTTGGACCAGATTATCTGAAGTGATACATGGATGTTGAATTAACTGAGTTAATAGTCAACATAAGGGGACCAAATAAACTATATCTGACACTACTATACTCTTTGTAATTTTTGATTTATTATGTCAAATTAAAAGCACAAATTCTGGATGATCTATTATGGATGAACAGCACTGTGACAGGAACAAGATGCCAAGAAGCCAGCTCCAGTATTCCTGGCATTTGCAGACTTGTGCATAAAAACTTCAGTGAGAATGGAAAGGAGATAAGGATACAGTGTAAGAGCAGACCTGCAGTGTCAAATCAAGTGTTATCTCTCAGTTCCCTCTTCAGTTCTCATCTCTGGATTTTTCCACAATGTCCACGTGTTACTTTGCTCTCAGGCTTGCCTTTGCAGAAAACTATTGAGCCTTCTCCAAGAAAAAAACCCCACCTGTTTCTAATGCCAGGAACAGCTCAGAAGGGCTGGAGACAACATAGTGGGTTTGTTTGCTTCCACACAGCTTTCCAGCTCTAGACAATTCTGCACCTTTAAACTGCTTTGTGCTGACACAACCATAATAAATAGCCTATATTCTTTCAAATCTTGCTGAGAATATTGAGCACTGTTCTGGAACTCTGTAATAAACCACTTAGATTACACTTACTGAGTAACAAAAAAACCCCCAAAACAACAAAAAAAACCCCACCAACAAACAAAAACCCAAACCAAACAACACACAAAAAAATGTATTGTGTGTATGACTGGTGGCTGCCATCTGGCAATCAGTGGAGATTTGGGCTCAGTGTGGGCACAACCCATCTGTTCTCCTTGGCCCTGAGCCCAGCAGCATGAGCAAGCATCCAGCATTTGTCTCGGAGACCAAGACCTGTTGTGTGGCACAGAACCTCCGGCAGTACAAAAGCAGCTGAAGTGAGGAGATAGCCAGGAGAACCTGCACGGCCTCTCTTTTAAGGAGCCATTGGGAAAGCATTGCAACACCTGGCAGGAATGCAGAAAACCTCTAGCGACCCTTGTGTACTAGGTCCCTAGTACTAACAACACATTAATAACTCTGGTTCCAAATATTCTGTATCTTTTGATTCATGTATATTGCAGTGACCGAATGTAGAATTTCTTTCAAGAAGTGCAATTCAGAACAGATGGTTTATGTGTCAGTAATCACCTGAAATTTCATACACATGACCATCCATAAATTACAGTTCTATGTCTTGACAACTAAGATTTTAAACACATCATTTAACCTAGCTTCACTATGAAGCTTAGACGTTCATGGAACTTGCAACATTCCTTTACAGTTACAAGGATTACAGTGTATGTCAAAAGCACAGTTTTGGTAGTAAGACCTACACAACAAACTGTAAGAGTCTAGGTAAAGAATGTCATACTTAACTAAGCAAATTTGTGATGTTCTTTAATTTCATAGTGACAGAAAAAATGTTTGAATAACAGATGCCCTATACAGCTCAGAAGTGACCAACAGTCACATGTAAAAACAAGACATTGTTGCAAACAACAACTACATAATTTAATGACTAGAAAGACCACAAAAGCTTCAAGTCATTTTCTGGAGCAAATACTACACAGAACAAATATTCCTGACATCACATGATCTCACTAAAATATATTAAAGTTTCATCCCATTTCCCACAATATTAGGCTCTTACTGAAGAGAACAGCAAAAAACCCCACCCTCTTTTCTATTCAGTAATAGCCCTGCCAGGTTTATCACACAAATCATGGGGAAATACTCATATTTTCTGATCACCTACTAAATTTTCCTACCACCTCTTAAACAGAAGTCTACTTTTTTTTAATATTTCCAAAACTTTCACTTTACTGCTCAAACTATAACACATGAAAGCTTTTATTCAAGAAAGGTTTCTTGCACAAATATTTTTTACTGAGTTGTATAAATGGCCTGATTATTTCAAAAGTGCTTTCTAACAGATCATTCTGAAATAATTAGGTTTCCACATGGCAAAACTGACTTTTGTTGACATAGTATAGTATAACCACAGTTGCTTTGAAGCAGCAGTGGCCGCAATTACTCCTATCAAGTATCAGGAAAACAATTCCCCAGTCACACTCCTTTTACCATCTTGTCTTGTTGACGTGCATGCATGTGGATTAATACAGGATGTGAAAGTGCAAGTGAAACATATGATTCAATCCTGGAAAAATGCTGTCAGGTTCACTTCTAAATCCAAAAGGGACTCTCTTATATTGATGCTCTGAAATCACATGGAAAAATGTATTTTTTGTACTGCTTTTTCAAAATGAGTTCATGAACACATGCAAAAATCCCCGTTTATTTATTTATGGTAGACTTAGACTTGAGTCATATTTTGAAGATTGTTCGTCATATTTCCCTCTTTGAAAAGATGATTTGAGGACATTTTGAACTGTCACTTATTCTTAAATAAGTTGAAAAAGATGAGCAATTTGTCTGCTATGAAGGAGAGTTACAGTTAGCTAGGTACAATTAGGAAAAATTTGCTTTTATCTCCTTATGACCTATATTAATCAAAATGGGAGGTACATGGGGGAAATTATGCTATGCAGTAACTGCAGTGGTGTCTTTCTAGGCCATTTAGTGTTATGTGAGCATAAATTCATATTGAAATGTGATTATATCAGCTAGATAGAACATGCATTTATTTCAAAACTTTCTACCATTTGCTTTTTATCTTAGCCCTGTGGCCAGTACCAACCCTTTTCCTCCTTCAATTCTTTCCTCATTTTGCTCAAGTCTTCTTAACTGGTCATTGGCCAAAACAATGTGCTAAATGTACATGCAAAAACAGAATATGGAAATACATACATAGAATTTAAAATTAAGCTCTTCCCACTGAAAAACAAAAACAAAACAAAAAAAACTAAGAAGAGAAATAGAACCCCTCAGACTTCCTAATGCTGCAAAATAGAAGTTAAACCCCAAGGAAAATTTAGAATACAAAAACTCAACAAGAAAGTTTTGAAGGCTTAGGAGACACCAAAAGAGAGGCCAAACTTTTCCACAGACATAGAACTAAAAACAACTTCTAGATTAATGAAAAATAATATTGAACTTACAACAAAGAAAGCACCCCTAAGCAATTCACTTAACAAATAGCAAAACAACGTCCTTCAGTGAAACACAGACTTTACCTTGTCATATCACGTCATTTTAATTGAATAGGAGATTGGATTTCATGTTTACAGATCATGTGTTGACCAGATTTTTAGCCTATATAATAATGCCAGAGATCATCAAAAGGCAAAAATCACTCATTATTAACTTCCTAGAGTCTAAGAAAGCATTTGTGAATACTTTGAAATCCCTAACAGATTTACAATATGCCAATAAAATAATTAACATCATAAAGGCTTTTTAGAAATATACAGACTACAAATAAACGCAGGGCTAAATGAATGCTTTAACCATCTTATTAAGTGGCAAAGTAGAACATATTCTCCCATGTGGCATTAGCTGTAGCTTCTTAAGACTAAGCATAGATAGAAAATAAACTTAATTTAACAATATAATTTTAAAAGTTAAGCTTTTTTTTCATGTCTTTTTCCTTCTAGGTGCTCTGTCCAAGACACAGCTTACTTATCACACAGGAAGATTGGCATCTAAAAAAGAAAGTGTTAATAGTAATGAAAAACTAGTTTCACAGAAACAATGCAGTTTTTACTTCTAGTGGTGTGGCAGAAAGCCAAGGAATATAAGAGACTATTCAATCCACAGACAGTACACTGAGCAATTGTGATACCCAGAAGTAAATAATGTCAGAAAGCAGCAAGGCAGAAGCTTCATTCGCCACCTTAAGCACATTTCATTATTCAACTAATAAGCAATTTAAATGTAGTCAAAGGACATGTGCATTTCAACACATGGAGGCAAAACCCCAATGTCTATCAGAGCTAGAAGTTCATCTCTCAGAGGCCAACTTTGGGTAACAAACAGAGATCTACAACTAGGAATTTTGCACTCAAGAGCAAAACTCATGAAGGATCACAGCAGAGAGCTGACCTAAACAGATGTCAGATGCTGTTCCTTCCTGCTCAATTTGTATAATAAAGGGTGGGATTAGGTCACTATAGTCCAGAGACTTGGGAAGGTCTATGTCTTTTAAAACTTCTAGACATTTATGTCTGTAACATATTCATGCCTACTAACAAGTTCACTTTTATCAACTGTCTTTCAAAATCCTGAAGTAGTAACTTGCAAACTCCAGGCATATATGCACCAAAAATTAAAAGCCATTAATCCTACTCTATCAGGCCAAATGCAAATATCAATGGTGGTTTGGTTTTTTTCTAATGCTATAACAGCATTAAATAGAGTGACTACAAATAGAGTGCATTCAAGAGGACACTTCAATTAAATTTCTTTTAAACATATTAAGATTTTATCAACCAAGACAATAAGAGAGCGACACTAGGATAAGTGAAGGCAAACACCTCCCTACAGTACCCATGAAAACATGGATTCACAGAATCACAGAATAACTAGATTGGAAGAGACCTCCAAGATCATCGAGTCCAACCCATGCCTGTCTTGGGTTGCAATACAGGATGTGACCACAAGTATCTATTCTATAACCATCCGTTAAAACCAGGTGGGGCATTGATCTTTATCTTTTCACAACCCATCCTTTCTCCAGGGAGGTATCTTCTGGTAATGGCCCATTGAGTCCCACTGCATGACTGATAAAATTACTGCATCCCATTGGGAGATGCTCCACCCAGGGGAAGAGCCAAGACTTTCCTACCTAGATAAAAATTGAGATTTGCAACACCAAGGTAGCCCATTTTTCCACTGGATCCCGAGGAAAACCGGACCTTTCCACATCATCACTGGACCTCCAGAGGGAAACTGCACCTTCTACAGGAGCACTGCTCCAACTGAGCCACATCTGTCACTGCAAGAGGA
>PYHW01009667.1:279460-341347 GCA_013186435.1 Turdus rufiventris | reverse complement strand
CTGCAGGGGGTTATTGTGGCTAAAATACAGGACTCGGCACTTGGAGTTATTAACAGCCTTCTATTGGATTCCACCCATCCATCCAACCATTCCATGTCTTTTTGGAGAACCCTCCTACCTTCCAGCAGATCAGCACATGCTCCCAGCTTAGTGTCATCTGCAAATTTACTAAACCTTCATCCATGTCATCAATGAAAATACTGAACAAAACAGGCCCCAGCACTGACTCCTGAGGGACACCACTGGTGACAGATCCCCAACTGGATCCAGCACTGTTCACTCTGGGCCTGGCCATCCAGCCAGTTCTTAACCCAGCAAAGAGTGCTCCTGTCCAAGCCACGGGCTGCTGCAGGCTCACACTTATGGGTTAGAAAATTTCTGAACATCATTCATATATTGGTCGCTCAGGATTACAAGCCACACTTCCGGGTTTAGACCAAAACTTTAGTCAAAATGGTGCGTCTTATAATTGTGAAATTACTGTAATTAAAAATCTATGGAAAAAAACTTGGTGTTTTCTTGTTAAATTAAATTAGTAGAAATCAAAATTCGGTCCTGATTTGCAGTCTGAATCATTATATTTTTCCAAAGCCAGAGCTACCAAGTATTTAAATATTTAAATCTGCCCTGACTTGTGATGCAAATTCTGGTTATTTCTGCAATGTTAAACAGGAGCAGAGAGAGTTGGAGAATCCCTGCCTCGGGTTCACTGAAAAGAGCAAGGCCAGTTGCTTCATGGTGCTTCAGCTGAACAAGGGAACAAACCATGCCTTCCCAAGGACAAGAAGTATCAATGAGAAGAACAATACAGACACACATGGTGTCTTAGTGCTCCCTCCAGGATTGTACAGCTCTGCATAGCTTAAAGTGCATTTAAGACCTTTTTAAGCAGTTCTTCAATGTATTCACCTAGAAGATGCCAAGCAAACACATAATATTCTAGAATTGTTCAGAAATCTGCTTTCATAGTCTGGAGGGCAACAGCACTCTATCCTACCATGCAATCCTCCTGCAAGCATAAACTTTAGTTGTAGGAGTGTTTGTGGAGACATAGAAGGTTTTTGTATGTTACCTGTTGCAGACAAATCCTACGGTATATGCAAGAAACCTGGTAGCAACACAAGTGAATGAGCAAGCTATTGACATGTCTGAGAAACATACAAAGAGTTCTCTAACAAGCGGCTTTACAGTCTTATGCAAATTATTCCTTCTAGATGAATTAGCCCTTGTGAATTTTTTGCAAGATCATTCTTTTCCTCTCACATCCACATCAGTCTTCCACCAGAAAGACTAATACACAAAAAGACAATGCTGTAGTTTTTTTAATCCTTCCAAGTAACCAAGAGCCATATCTATAATGTGTATGACTAGAAATTGGCTCCATGAGCTTTTATTGTAAAAGAAAAGTACTAAAAGTATAAGTGTGTAGAGAAGCAAATTTCTGCTCCAAACCACAAAGGATCTGTTCACAGCTTAACAATTCATGCAGCCCCATTCATTAAATTCTCAACTGGAGAAGTAGATTTATGACTTACAGAGGGCACCTGAACATGGCTTCAATGCAGCTGTCTCTTTACACTAGGCAGATTCATCCCATCTATAGGACACAGATAATCCTGAGAAACTGAAGCCTACAGTATAATTAAAACCACCATGCTGATTAAATCAGACTTACAGCTTGGCCATGTGGGGTCTATGAGCAAGATCCAGATTCCAGATCTAATTCTGAATAATTGGCACTGATTCTTTTAATTGTAACTCTTAAAATGCATAACCTGACTCACAAAGATAATTCGCCTTCAACCTGTTTCATGAGGACATTGTTTTAAATGGAGTGTTCATAAATATATCAGCAGCTTCAAGGATGGTGGGCAGACTGTGCCCTGCCAAAAAAAATGGTAACAACAATTAACACAATTTATTTATGTTTATTTTAAAATCTTTATTAATAGTTTTTCTAAACTAAGCTAAATCAAATCAAACATGGGCTCTGTGCATATCGCACATGTCTTGATGCCCTGGATTTGTTTGCACAGCTGTGAAATTCTCAAATTAAATATCTGTCAGGAAAGGTAAAATACTGACAGGAGACCATGGAGAAGAAATGCAAGTCAGTGGGAGAAAATTACAAAATGGCATCGTGCAACACTAATTACTGTTACAGAATAAGTGCTGCTATAACAATAAGTCTGTAGTTTCAAGACAATATTCCATTGGCAGCAGTACAGGTAGTTTCAACAATTTACTACCATACAAATACTGAACATTTATTAAGATTGATACCAGTCATCTCCTTGTCATTTTATAAATGTGCATTATAAGATTTATGACTCAAAAATTCTCCAGAGAAAGGAAAAAATTACTTCTTAGAAAATATACTATATAGTCACACTGTTCTCCCTGTTTAAAAAATCCATTTTCATCTAAAACTCAAAATTTTTCCTGTTTTTACAAAGGATCAGATACAACATTAATGCTTTCAGAACAATCAGGTTTTGAAGCATGGTTTAGCTGCTTAGCAATGAAGAACATTGTCTTCTGGGACTTGCTAAAAAATCCTAGAATCTAACATCTTCTGATATAAAAAAAAAATTTAAATGCTTTCTATTTAGAAACTGAAATGYTTTTAATAATATCTTATTACTGAATGATTAACCAATCAAACAGCAAAATAGCTAGAGTCATGGAAGACACAGAGTACCTATTATGATATCCAAAGGCACTTATTATGCCATTAAGGTCACAATAGCAACATGCAGAGACTGCATAAAGGGCACCAGAGGCTGCCAAACTCCTGTACTCTAGATTCCACATCATTCTCCTGAAAAACAAATACCAAAGCAGAGTGTGGCCCAGGTGGCATTTTTAGATGCAGGGATTCAGTCCTGAAAAGGCTTTATGCAGAAACAAAAAATACAAATATAATTTAAAATAATTTCTTTGAAGTTTGACTCTAGTAATAGATTTCCCTTTGTCCCCTGGCACAGCCAGCAGCTTATTCATCCCCAAGAAACAGTAACACACAGAACATGAGTGACTCTTAGGTTTTCTCAAGTTCTAATAATTTTCAGCTATGAGGACTTCCTCATCTGTGAGGAAGGATATATTCAGCCTTCCAAGAGATCTCTCTTGCAATACCTTGCTCAGTATTTACTTGAACCCAAGTCAATTTAAACACTCCTTGATTAGAATTTTTCAGCTTGTATGTAAAACAAGGCCTCCCTTTCTCTTGTTTGGCTTCCACCAGCTTCATTCAATATCCCATGGTTTTTGTATAGAAACTGACCATTTATCACACCATTCCTGAGTTTGCAAGTTCCATCATATGTCCCTCTTTCCACACTCAAGCATCCTAACCTATCCAGTCACTCATAAAAAGACACTCCATTATCTCCTTCATGCATAAAAAGTTATGCCTTTTTGGCCTGCTTCTGACTCTTAAGGAAAGAATACTACTTTTGCATCACACACCATTTAATCTCCTTTTCAGTCTCTTAAAACTCTATTCCCAAGTCACATTACCAGCAGTTTCCAATGTATTTTGAAAATTTCCCAGGTATCCACAAGTGTTTCCACATGACACAAAAAGAAGTGTTGATATCAACATGACAATCTTCCTTCCAGATTTGGAAAACACAGTATTTTGGGAACTTCTTGACCTCTGTTTTCTCAATTTACTCCACACTCAAAATAGCTGATGGTCACCTAGGGGATTCCTGAAATCTGAAGTTCAGTGCTCACTAATAAGAAAGGGAACCATACAGTTTAGTTAACAAACCAACTGCAAAACTGGCATTGACTTGAAACTTATTGCACAAGTTATTAAATCAGCAAGCAATAGGATTTAACCTCTGCTATTTCGTAGAGTATTGCAATAGGAATTTAGGGAATCATGGTAAAAATCTGATGAGTCAGTGCATGTAATATTAGTTTTTAATGCCTTCTTAAATCTGTTGCTATAGTTGCTAAACTGGACACACAGCCCCAAAGAGCTGCGCAATGACTTTGTGATTAGTAGCACATATCAATCACAGCAGAATATATCACCTTTCTATAAGACAAAACTAAACCCATGGATCCACAGGAACAAGTTCACATACAAGGAAAAACTTTGCTTACGAAAACAAACCAGATCTTCAAGCTTGTGGAAGGCCTTAGTAAGGTTACACACACTCCCTCCATTAACCATATCTTTATCCTGTCTTCCTCACTCAGATGCAAACTGGCATAGCAAGCAATCCTTCTGATCCTTCTGGCTCATTTTATATCAGCTGCTTCTACCTAAAACAATTAGAAGTTACATATATGGATAGAAAAGTTTATCTATTTTGATAGATAACAGGCTGAACACAATAGAAATCAGTGGCTTCTCCCAGCTGCCAATGAAGTCATCAGGGCATCTCAGTGAAAGAACGTGTTTCTGTTTTCCTGTGCAGAGCAAGGGCCAAATGGCTTCAAAATTCCACATATATTATTAATAAAATACATTAAAAAATTTTCAGGGGAGGATGATAGAATTCTTTCTATGCTAAATTTTATACAGTAACAGCCTCAAAAACCTTCTTGGAATCCCAAAGTCAGATTTTTCACCGTGAAGACTAATCCTATTGCCCAAGAGTGCTATACAGGGAATTAAAATCTGAAAGGATGAATAGTTCCCTAATAGTATGCAGTGATACAAATCTATTCTGTCACTACTTTGAATTCTTACTGTACTAAGTATGAAATAACATACATTGAGAAAATAGCAGCGAGGTAGACTTTCTCCCTTTAAACATATTGTCAGTTCTACCAGCCTGACAAATAAAGACCAACAAATCTAAATAATGACCACATATGGGACTCCAAATGTCTAATTTGCTTCTAATGTAACTTAGAACACAAAAAAAGGTACAAGTAACCCTTCCTTCTCCCTACCTAGTTCCTAGGCTCGATCAAAAAAGACTGCCCTGTTTTCTCACTTGAAAACTACCATGACACTTAGGTGAAGACAAGCAAGTCCATGTTATAAAGGGAACATCCAAAGTCACCCAATACTTCTACTAACAAAGACCTGATTGTAATTTGAACTAGGAAATATGACAATTTCTTTTACAACAGGAACCCAGAAAAACAACTTACACAGGTGTAACTGACAGAAGATTGTAACTTCTCAGACCAGCTGATAAAATTTATACCATGCCCTAATTTCTGGTACAGACAAATTATGAAACGTCAAGAATAGAAGATGCATTATGTGATTTCTGTTCTTGGCCTCTTTTTAACCTGCTCTTCATTTGCCTATTTTAGCTTTCAAGGAAGATGTACCTGAATGCAACCAGAAAAATAAGAACAGTTTCACATTGAATGTATTAAATGTGTCAACCATCTAATTCTACTTCTCCAAGAAATTAACTTGTTGTGTTCTTGAATGTTTCCCAGTAAGATTGTCCCATGAGAATAGTTTAAATTAAAGCAAGGTTGTGTTCAAACAAGTGTTTAAAGTGGTCCTTCCAAAACTCCTAGGTATCTTCTAAGTTTCACATTTTCCATATCATTCCCTCAACTCTTTACTGAAACCCCTTCCAGTTACAGCAACAGGATCTTTAAACTCAAGGCACCAAAACTAACTACAGAGTTTTATTACTGGTCTCCCTAGAGCTGTTTTTAGAGGAAAAGACACCTCCCCACAGATACTTAATACTCCCCTTGAAAACAAATACAAGAAACATATTTTTGCTGTTACCTACCGCCTCCCACAGCTAGATATGGTTCACTCTTATTCTCCACATATTACAAGTACAGTAATTTCATGGCTATAAGGTGCATCCTTTTGACTAAAATTTTTATCTAAACCCAGAAGTGCGCCTTACAAAGTTGGGAAATTTGCCAATCCGGAAGTGCGAGTCGCGAGGCACGGTAGCCATGGAAGCCGAGCCGCGAGGAGGGGCCAGGGGCGGCAGCGAGCCATCAGCTGAGCTGCGCCAGCTGGTGCTGGGGTCCGCAGCATGGGGAGGGCACCTGAGGCCACGTTTAAAGGTTATGCCAATCTGTGAAAAATGTTTGCAAATTAAGCACCTGCCAGTAAACCCCACGATCGTGCAATTCCATTACTAATTTGTTACTTATTGTGCATGGATCCTCGCTGAAAAAAAAAAAAAAAAAAAAAGTGCGCCTTATAGTCCAGTGCGCCTTATATACGGACAAAGTTGGGGAATTTGCCGACACCCGGAAGTGTGCCTTATAATCTGGTGCGCCTTATAGTCGTAAAATTACTGCACTTTTTTGAGTAACTGCTTTGCATAGATACTTTAATAAATACCAATTAGGCATTATTCTCCCAATTTCATATTGCAATTTTTCTACAAAGAACAATTACTTCCCCACCCATTTGCAGAATCTCCACATATGAAATCTCTTAACTGTCCAAAAAAACCCTCAGTACAAAAATGGTCAGATACATCAGATACTGATATTAAATGCTAGAATCTTGACAAACACTTACTTTGCCAGGCTTGTTTGCATCAAAGCTGTTTTCCTTAAATTTCTCCTGCAGGGTCTCAGCTAACCGGCAAAGCAAGGCACCATTATCCAATTTCTCCATAAAGGTTTCTGCTGTTATTTCTCTACCTGAACATCAAAAAGAAAGTTAATGTGGCAGAAAGCATGCAATGCTATAGACTGCATTTGTGTAAAAAGAGAAATCCAAAGAAATCTGGACAATATTTTGAAATAAGCTTTAATTCAAAAATTTGCATTACTTTGACTACTTGAATAACCTTAATACTGCTTTACTGCTAGATACACAGCAAATTATGAAAAAAAAACCCACTTTCTTTCAGAAGGTATGTGATATTTGAAAAATAGTTCTAGCATATCCGAATCCAGATATTTCACTTTACTTATGAAGATCCAGTGCTTTAACATAATGTTTTAAAAGAGAGAGTACTGCAGGCAAATGGTTTACACCAGTTTGTATGTGTAGTTATAGCATGAATTGCTAAGAGTTTATTTTCTAACAGACATAAAAACCATGTCAAAAAGGAAAAGGTGGTATATTTTCAGAGGACTTAAATCTTGATCCTGCAAGAAGTAGACAAGAGAGACTGAAATGCTCTTATGAAAGTTCTCTTTCAGAAGTAAAGTCAGGTACATAACAAAATAAAGTAAAAATTCATGTTATATATCTATTTGACACACAGATTAAAATTTTCAGTAAAAGAACAAAGCTAAAATATTCTGCTTTCAAAATATATCAATTTTTATATCATACTATATGACACAGCACTTCAGTTCCCTTCTACAGCAGGCCAGACAAGCTTCCATAAGAGTGTAATTACATCCCCCTGGAAAAGGGGATTACATGTTCCATGATATGATTGCATGCTGACCCTAGATGAGAAGGGAATTATTTACCATCCTAACTAAACTTCCAGGATCTTAACATAAATTTCAGTAAAAATATTCCAATTTCTTATTGAATGTTTCTCATTTTCACATTTTGGCTGAAAAATTTGCCTTCACTTTGGACACTATGTTGACAAGCAGCTGTATTTTTCAGCCCTTTTAACTTCCACTCATACAAAGAGAACATCAAGGAATAATTCTTATTCTTCCAATTAAGATAAAATTTTCCCCCCCAGTATTTATATATGCTATTTAGGAAATAACACTATTAACTCCTTTTTCATAGGTTGCTACACAGTATGCATTAGCAACAATAGTCTAATGTGCCAAAAAAAACCAACAAAAGCAAAAAAAAAAATAAAAAAAAAAACCAAACCAAAACAAAAAAAAAACCCAAACAACAAAAAAAACCACCAAAAAACAAGAACAACAAAACCCACAAACAAACTAACAAAAAAACATTTAAAAATTGAAGTGAGACTGCTTCCTCATCCCATCCAGGTCCACTCCTGCTTCCATGAAATGTCTTGAAACTGAAAATACTAATTGTTTAGAACAGGTTCACTGCAATTTTTTGTCATACTAAATAGGAAAAGTAAAGCTCTCCTGTATCTTTTTGCTAAGAAGGGGAAAATAACATTCAAAAGTATTAAAAATTAAGTATATAAATTAGTTTTGAACTTCTTCCTGACACATTGTGACCTGTTACTCCATGTCACAATACTAAAGAGAGCAGAATTATAAAGCAGTATGACTTTTAAAATGTTATAGGAAAGCTGATTTCTCTAGGTCCTTGTCTGAAAACTTTGAGACACTTTAGCATCTTTTGGGCAAAACCCAAAATGTGAAGTCTTTTCAGTTTGGTAAGTTAAAAACGATAGCTTGTTGCAGTAAATCATCTTCAGATAGAGCTGACTTCTATTTTTCATTGAAGCTAAACTTGTTTTTCCTAACACACATTTACTTCAGAAATATCTTTTTAACATGAAGATTTTCCATTTTTCATTCCCACTTAATTCTATTTGCTATGTAGCCCACTTTATAGCTCCTGCATACATAAACGACTTCTCCAGGCAAAAGAACAGTAGTAGCACTGCAGACATGCAGAGTTAGCTTATGCCTAACTGATAATATTTTTGCCATATCTCCAGAGGAAACAAAGCCAGGACTGAAACTATAATAGCCCAGACATAAGAAAACCTGAACAGCTCAGCATCTCAAAAGACTTTGCCACCATTCTAGCCTACATATTCTCCCACTTTCCCCATCAACATTTTTATAAAATGCTCTAAAGCCACTAGAAAGCCAAATTTTAAAAATAACTATGCTACAGTAACTGTTGAGTATTACTGTTTATAATACACTCCTTCTTTTCTAAAAAATTTATTTCAAGTATCTTTAACAGACTAAAATTTTTTTTATTAAATTGCAACAAAATTTTTCACAAAGGCAAACAACCCCCCTCCACATTCTATGTATCTCTTCTGTTTTATGATTTATATATGCATAATTTCATAATAATAGAATGTTATAAAACCCTTAAAACCAAAGATATAGAAAAATTCAATTATCTTCTTCTGCTATTTAACAATGTATTTATATTATTTTAAGTACCGAATTGCATTAGCAGTTTGGTCACTGCATATTTTTCACTAAACTGGATTATTTGAGTTCCATTTGCCTTTTGAAATCTCAAAGAATGAGTTTTGCATTGAACATCTGTCTCCAATGAAAAGTATATTAGGTGTCAGCTTTCAATTCACTGTATTTTATGGCTTCATAAGGTAGCACTTCTTTGCTAAAACAGACACGCTGACATATTTAACAGTAGAAATGCATTGATTCAAGTAAGAGTAATGTTCATAACCTGAATTTGTATGGAAAAAACATCAAACTCCATTAAAAATGTGCAACTCCCCCTATAAGCACAAGAAAGCAATTGCAATGTTTTTACAGAATGGCAATAACATTAAGTGTAATTAAAAAAACAAAGTATAAGAAGAAAATCCAGAAATACGAAAGCTTTCAGAAACCTCTCAAGTACTGCCTAACCTCTCTTTTACCACAACCACCAGATTTAAAAGTCAAATAGCTGAACTT
Source organism: Turdus rufiventris (assembly GCA_013186435.1). Lineage (NCBI taxonomy): Eukaryota > Metazoa > Chordata > Aves > Passeriformes > Turdidae > Turdus > Turdus rufiventris. Next base: position 331,861 of record PYHW01009667.1, on the reverse strand, counting down.
GAACACCTACCACTTGCAAACTGTGCACAACTGTCTGTAAGGTCACCCAGTCCTGGGGGACCTAATAAAACCAGACTGGAAGTCCACGAAAAAATAACAGAAGAGAGTTCATGCCTTGGGTGTGTGCCCAAAGGGTTGAATATACAGCTTTCCTTACAGGTCTCAGACAACCAGAGCCTTCAGAAGAAGAGAGGGACTGAAAGACCCAAGTACCCAAAGGTAGTTGACTCCTCTATTACACTTGATGTAATAACTACAGTGCAGGACTGACTCCAGCTTCACAACTTGTTGATGGACTTATTTTAATTGTAGCAACACAAAACTAGTAGTTTACAAATAGAAATATCTGAGATATCTACAATACTGACGCACTACTGAAACAATTGCTCCTGACCCTCTCAATTCACATGGCACGTAAACTTAAGAAAACAAAATGTGATAAAAATAAAGAAAACCAAGGTCAATGACTATGCATATACAAAATTGTTATTTTCTGGCAAGGTTACTCTGTTCACTACAATAGTTGACAGTAGGAGAAATAATTTTGAGAGCATTGAGGCATTATTACTTACTTGAAATGGGACATTTAAAAAATTCCAAAAGACATGCTGATAAAGAAAATTATAAACCAACTCAACTAAGTAACAAACTATATCAGTGCCAGCAGAATCACTGGAAGTATCAGTACTGTGAATGTCTTCATACTCATTTGATACTCATACATTTAAAAACTGTATTTCCTGCTGGCTCAGTCTGAAGAAACTGATGTTGAAAATACATGTTCTTTTACAGAATGCTTAGGCAACAAGATGAACAAGAATACTAAGCTGACACAGATTTAATTCAGAATCAAAGAAAGACAGTTTTCTTTGCAGAAGATTTACCATTCTCTAATCTCAAACTTTACAAACAAGACAATACTAGAGAGTAAATCAGACATGCAAACCCTTCAAATTGCCATTTTGCCTCTACTAGAAGAGTTCTGTGGCCCAATGTGCTAATCCCCATATGCAGCTTGCTCAGGGTGGAGTAGAATTTTGCAGTATCTACAAGAACATTCTACTAATGTTAAGTACATACAAAATTTGGAGTTTGTCAGCAGAGAAAGCATTCCCAAATGCTTCATTGGCTCTATACCTAAACAAGGCTGAGATCATTATGATTTGCATCTCAGCTAGGTTAACACATCTCGTCGCTGCCACTCTTGACTGAGAGACCTAAACTCAATAGAGAGAAGCAAGGACGAGACAACATCTATGGCTAATCTTCCTTTCCAGCAGACAAATCACAACACTGACATGTCCCACTTTGAAAATGCTCTAATGTACAATATTGTATGAGTTAATCCTATCTGACACATGAATTTCATCTGCAATGTCCTTTTTCCAGCCCCCAGAGTATAGACAGCTAAAATCTATTCAGCAATGGAGCTGTAATGATAAACTGTCCTCTCAGAAGCTCTGAGCTTCTCTGACATGGTTCCAAAAATAATTAGCAAAGTGCACACAAAAGTACTAGCAATTATTAAACAAAAAACCCCCACAACAATGTCCATGCTAAATTAAATATCCAAAGTCTCAGGATTAAAAATTCTTTCAATATTATTTTCCAGCTGCACCCTGCATCTCACTTTTCTAATTTATCAGTTGGGTAAGGTCAAATTCTACCTATGCCTACTTTCTGTCTGATATCATATTAAATTCCTATTATAAAGTGCAATATCCCAATAATGTTTTCCAGTTTGATTTGAACCCACATCAGGTTATGCTGCTGCAAAACCATCACCATTTTCACGTCCAGTAACATTTGTCTAGGTTTGAAAGACAGTGTCTGCTAGGGAAGGCAGGAGCCTCCCTTAGTTTGGGGAATGGAAACCCCCTCCCACAGAATTAGTATAATTTTGAAATTAAGGGGCTCTCGGGCAAAGGTATGAGGACAGGAGTACCAGTTCTTTACTAGTATGTATAACAAGGCAAACAACAACTATGTGCTCCCTGTTACTCGCACATCCATGCATGCAAAGATCTCTATATCACACATCCCTTCTCTATTTAAAGTTTATCCAAATTATGTAGCAATTAAACAAAATCTGAATTCTGAGTTAATATACTCTTATGAATAATAGTTCTTTTAATTCACACTATTGTGAATGTGATTTTTAACTTAATTGAATTATTAATTTTACTAACAATGTCTACACAGGAATTCAAAGCAGTCTAGCAAATCACTATTATTTCAATTCATCAGCACAAACTCTGAGAAAAGGAGAGCTTGGCGCAAGAAGGTGTGGGGGAATGCATTAAGCAAATCAACTGTATATGCTGCTTAATTAAAAGAAGGTTGTGCCCATTTAGATCTGCAGTGCAGAACTTGGTGTCCATATGAAAAATCAGATATTTAATTACAGTTGGCATTTCGGAACCTCCTGCTGGTTGCTACTTTCTTGCTCAAAGAGTGACCTCATTCCTAAACTTATCACTGAGACAACACTGTTACAAACCGCAAACAAGCTTCTATTTGTTTTAGAGTGGATCACTAAAACTTCATTGTTTAAAACGTTTAAACAATATATTGAATCTTTAATGAAATGTGCAGCTTCCAATTAAAAACCAGTCACTTGGATTACTGTCTTGTGGCAATTGGAAAGAAAAGTTTTTAAATTTTATATTCAAAGCATATTAATTTAAATGGAAGTACCACACAAATATGCAGTTTAAAATACCTGCCAGTTTTGCAGTTGTGCATTCATATCTTAACTCAAAAATGGGTATTGTCTACCTGCAAAAGATTGTGTTCTGTTGGCATTGTGCTTATTGAACCTCTCTGTCATAACAAGTGATATTTCCTTTTCTTTCTCTTAAAAAAGAGGAAATAGAGCGATATAGAATGAGCTGATGAAAGACACTGAATATACTCTGTTAGTGTATAATACCACTGAGATAGTTTAACTACAATATTTACCATGATGAGACACTGCCCATGTCTCAGCAGAATAAATTTTCAGAATTTTTTTTAAAAATTAAATAAATCCTCCAAGACCATACGCACCAAGTTTAAAAGTACTCATCCAAATTTTCCTCCAAAATCCCATCAGCTAAAGTGTCATGTAAACATAGCTTCTGCAATATTTTTCTTCTCTTTATTTAACGAGTGGAATTACTAGCATGTAATACCCTTAGGATGAGGTATTGTGTTAGTCATCTATTTCTTTGGTAGTATTTCTTTCGGTAGTATTTACAGAAATCACACAAAAGCCATTTTTCCCTGAGTGTTCTCAGCAAACAACATACTATTTCCTGGCTCATAGTTTCTAAATTCCACCTTCTTGAATAATTCGTACATCTCAAGGTATTGTCTCTCTCCTTCCTGCCAGTTACAATTTCATTTGCTCTTTTTTATATGTACCTGACTTTTTTTCCCCTCAGTTTTGATTTGCGTCCTCTTCTGACAGCAACAAGGTTTGTTGTCACACACAAAGATGTACAGCAGCACCCAGTAATCCCCAGGTCCCTGCTATGCTAGGTCAAACCCCTCTATGAACAGACTACCACAAGCCCTACCATGTATTGCCTTGGGCAGTGTGATTTATGTTATAAAGTAATTCGTGTTTTATGAAAGATGAATCATGTTTGTATAAGTAAAGAATTTAATAAAGTAACTTTAGGAACACTGAGCCACAGCAAGGAGGAAAGATTGCTTCATAGAATTCCAGTGCTGCAACCGCTAACAAAGCCGCAATTAACAAGTTAATAGAACCAGCCCCAACAGAGGTAACTCGTTATGGGACAGTCCAGGAAACTCCCCAGCCATGAGTACTCGATAATCATCATCAATCAAGATAACCAGGTCCTCAGGAAAAACTACATTTTAATACCTAGTTCCCATAAACCAAAATCTGCACGCATCAAAATCCATCACTGCCCAGAAATGGTTTTGTCCAGCTCACTGAGGAGAAAGGAGACTACATGAATATGGGAATCCACGACAGGAAAAGAGGACTTTTGCTCCAGGCCAGAAAAACTGTACAAAAACGGACTGCCCAGGACAGCATTTGTGAACACAGGGAGATCCGATGCCACAGAGATTAGATCAGCGTGTGTGTTCACCCAGTGCCGATCCCAGGCTCGGTGCTGTCCTTTTTAATTGTGGCTATTGAGGACCGCATTTTGGCCACAAAAATAAAAATTGCTTCTTAAATCTTTTTAATTCGGCTTGATTTGTTTATTATCTATAACAGGCAGCAATTACTAGACTGCTTGGTCAGAAAAAAACTATTTAATGGTTCCTTCTGTTCAAGACAGTCAGTACACCGTGCTCTGTAAGAGACCTATCAATAAAAACGGAAGACACAGGTGAAGGCAGCAATTAGCACCATTCAGCTTAACAGTNAAAAAAAAAAAAAAAAAAGAAAAGAAAAAGAAAGTTAAAAGGAAATTTGAAAGAAAACTAAACACAGAATGCATAATGCTCAGTTATGCTACTCACACAATGGAGGCAAATTACTCCTTAGCTTTTCTGACCTTGGTAATATTTGTGCTATATAGCAGCAGCTATGTAATCATAACTTTATTTTTGAAGCGCAAAGAAATCTGAATTCCCAGCTAACAGTATAAGGAGTTCTCATACTGCCCAGTATCTGCATTCCATCTTACTGTACCTTACCCAGTAGGTTTGTGAGCCACAGGGCCAAATCCTCTTTCATTGGCAGCAAGTTGGCCTCGTGTCTACTTGCAAGCCATTGACTGTACTGATGCATGTCGGAGAGGCCAGGCCCACGTGCCTTCGGGCTCAGGGCAGTACACATTGCTTATCTGCTCGCCGTACCTGTTTAATTATATAAAAAGAAAAAAAAAAAAATAGTTCTTCATTATACCAGTTTTAGAGTTGTAGAAAATAATCCCACCCACAATATAATCCCCGTCTCTGGAAGTGTTCAAGGCCAGGTTGGACAGGTCTTTGAGCAACCTGGTCCAGTGGAAGGTATCTCTGCCATGGTAAGGGAAGGGGTTGGAATGAGGTGTCTTAAGGTCTCTTCCAAATGGAACCGTTCTGTGATGCAAAAATGACAACAGAAATTACAAGTCTAAGAAATCAGATGTGGACCTAGCACATAGTTGCAAACACCAATGACTGAAACTTTGTGTTGTTCATTTATATTTTTTTTTGCAAGTGATTAAATCATCCAGATAAATGTTAACTTCATTTGTATCTACCAGGCTACACGTTGTCAAGGCAACAAAATATTCTGCAAGGATTTATTAAAATCAAATTTAAAAAAACACTTTATACTAAGCTAATAATTCACTATGGTGCCTGACCCAATACCCATTCAGATTAATTGGAGAGCTTCAGAGATTTTTGCATCATGCCCAGGAAAAACATGGCAACAACCAAATACCATTCCTATATCAAACTTATTAACAATTGATAAATGCTGTAACCAAATGGAAACAGTCTAGTCTACAGCTTCAAAATTATTAAAGAAAAAACTACACCAAATATACAGCCTGAATACCACTATTTCTTCAGAAAGCAGCAGAACAGCTAGTGTTGGCCACTCATGCTTGCCAATTCCCAAATTCTCCTCTGCTTCAGTGATGACTTACTGAAACATTAGTTTCAGGTACAACAATCCATGTGTAACACATGATGTGCTGTCAGTCACAGGATCCACTGTTGTTAGAACCACTGGACCTATATCTCTGTATCTGAAGGGCTAGTTGCCCACGTATAGCAGAAGCATGCTGAAGCATGTTATTTTTTTCTCTCTGAAACTTGTAGCAATGAGCTGAAATACCTCCTGGCCTGGTAGGCTGCAGCCTACACCAATCAGCAGACACAAAGTGTTGTTCAGATAGCACTAGACAGACATTAAGTGAATGTGAGACCCATAAAGAATAATCCTTTACCTATTGCTTCAATTTATGATAACCTGCAAACACTATCTTTCTGTCCTTTGCACACCTTTCACATCACATAAGAGATACTCATGACTTAAAAACAGCAGCAGAAAAACAAAAAAAATTTTATACTCTCCATTATGGTCCAAATAACAAAAATATTGAAAACAATTTCTTCGTCAAAAAAGGAAAATATTTACTTAATGTAAAAAAATGCCTTTCCATAAAATTGTGCTGTAACTGACTTTGCCAAATGAATGTAATTAATGGTATTTGGGATACTTGAATTAAAATACTTCAGCATTTTTTACCCTACTCTAACTAAACTCCATGTTTGCAAAAAGATCTGTGTAAGCTCTTGTTGACAGTACCTCACTTCTGAAATTTAGCTTCCCCTGATTTAGGCACAGCTTTCACTACAAATACATTTCTTACTGAAATTAGACAATTTTTTTCAGTTGGGGAGAAGCAAAATATGCATAAAGACTTATTCTCTTGTACAAACACATTTCTGCATTGTGAGTAGATTTCACATTTTTCTAACCAAAAAATCCTTATGTGTCAAAGTTTCTTTGAAAGCAGAAGAGTTTAAACCAGACTGAAGTACTTAACTTATGCACAGCTCTGTTGTGAAACTGACTTTGTAAAAATGTCATCTTGGATTTATGGCTTCCTGGTTAATTAAATTCAAATCATACCTGCTCATTTAGGGCAGGCTGCAACAGAGAGGAGGGAGAGGACTTGGACTGTAAGCTCTGCAAAAATCAATCTGGAATGTCCCTCTCAAAATAGGTTGATTCAAACTAGAAGCTACCAACAGCTAAGGAATTTCAATGACAGTATATTTAAAGTTTCTCTAAGACACAGTGATGAGAGTCAGAACTGAAATTAGTTTGTTCTCTTGAATTACCTCTGCAACGGTAGCAATAAAATTCAATTAAAAAGAAAAAGAAAAAAAAAAAGAAAAGAGAGAGAGTTCTTATTCCTGAGTGTATATATTTAAAATTTAGGAAAATCCTGCAATTTGTTTCTCTTTACTCACAAATTGGAAAAATACAACAGAAAAAGCAGAACTACTTTACCAAAGGAACCAGTTAGACCCTGCACCTCTTCACTGGGAGTAATTTCACAGTTCATACATGTTTTGTGGAAGGGGTTAGACTGGATGACACTTGGAGGTCCCTTCCTAAACTTATTATTATTTGATATTTCACGGATGCACAGAGCAATATTAATCATTAAACCCTACGCAGGGTCTGCCCTGATAGAAAAGTAAAAATTGGCGCATACACTGAGCTGGGCTGTGTAGAGAAGAAAACAACAGGCAATACCCTTTTCTTTCACCCTACTTAATCACTTCCAAGACCATGTACATGAAGTTCCCTATGGGAACCTGTGGCTAATTAATCACCAACATTATGATATGCCTGACAGTCAGCCAGATACAATACAGGCTGCTGACATTGGTGGGGCTGAAGTAATTCTGTGGTCTCAAAGCTACATTTAAGACAAGACAAAACAGAAGGAAGGCTTCTTTAACAGCTACATGGAAGCAGTCTGGGTTTCCACATCACTCTGTGGAAGAAGCACTGCAGAGTAGAGAACTGGGGGAGGAGGGATGTTATTTCAGTTTGCCTCTAAAATACAGCACTGTCCTTATATATATTTCATACTGACCTAACTCAGCAGTCAGGTTGTGTAAAGTCCCAAGAACCTTTGAGACTCATTCAGGCAAGAAAAGTGGGAAAACAAAGATTTTGGACAACACAAGGGTGTTTCAGCTTCTTAGTAACTGTGGTAGTAAGAAAAAAAGAGAGACAAGAAGGGTATTCTGAGTTTAAGGTGGTTTTCATAAGACACATTCTCAGAATGAGAAACTAGAAAGATAACAAAAGCCAGCCAGACAGGTGACAAAAGCCTCTAGAAGATGAAAATTATTCATGCATCTCTATACTCAGACTAGGTCTGTTTGAAATAGTAGCCCTGAATTAAAATAATGTATGCATTAATTTGTGAAATGGGCATGCAAAGTGAGCACTGGGGAATGAGAAAGTTAATACTGATGAAGAGCCTGAAGAATTACAGCTAAATTACATACAAGCCAACATTACCTCTGTGTAAGTTTTCTTTGATTTAATTTTCAAAAAAGCCACAAATTTTTCACTTCTCGACTACTTTTCTGGAAAACTGCCCTAAACATCAGTAAAATCCACAAAATTCTTACCTTAAACATTAAAACTCAGTTTCCAAGGAGCACAGTATCTCCTGTCACAGACTCTGTAAGAGATGCTGGAGATCAAACTTGCAGTTATCAAACTGCAAGCATCAGAAACTTTCAAGCTCTGAATTATTCTTCATGCAAACACTGATCACTACTGAACCTGTTAAATTCAACTCAAGCCTTTGCAATACTTCAGTACTGAAGTAACCAAATTTCAGTGAAAAGTTCATCTGCTTCATCAATTGTACTAGAACATACATATTAGAACTTCATCACAGAGTAGCTGGTATTCATGAAGAAACCAAAATGAGATAGGTATGTGAAAGTAACAGCAACTGAGACGTGAGCATCTTCAAGATTTGTTTGAAGATTATTCCTGTGGTGAAGGCCAGGCCCTTGCTTCATTACTCAGATACCTTCAAATCTTTTCTTTAAAATGTCTAATATATTTAATTTTTTAGTGAACTTTTAGTGAAGAAAACTTTGTTGACAATTTATCAATGAGGAACGTGGTCAGAGGAATGTACTAACTTGTTTCAGAGGTGGACAGCAGCTTCAAGAATACATCACCACAGCTGAGGCAAGCCTCTCACTCCAACAACTATTTCATCCTTTCCTTTTGGCAGACAAAGTATGAACGAAGTAGCCAAAAAATATTTGGTTTCCTAATCTTACTACATTCTAACAGTAACATCAAACCATCATATAAACAGTTGTTTAAAACTAGCCAACACAAACATGTCAAATATTTTATAGAACATTACACTTCCCCATAAACTGTTGAGGCTGACGTGATATGCAGAAGCATTTTCAAAACTTACCTCTAAATGCTTTAAAGCAACTGCTTCCCCCTACCATTCAGAACGTAGACAAGGAACTGTCTTTGACAACTTTTCATCCTGTTTTGTTGCAGTTCACATGAATGTGGCACAACCCTTTTTTCGACCTCTCTCAATAAGAGGGTGGCATCTCAAGTTCTTAGCCTTATTGTCTAGATGAAGAATTCAGTGTGGGATGGTTTACAGCACACCCAGAAATGTGTATCAGATTCAACACACTAAAAGGTCCTATTTCTTTCTGCTTGCTCCTACTGAACAGTGAAGTTCTTATTTTGCTTTACAGTAGTGCATTCAGTTATCTGTGTATTGCAGTTCACTGCTTGTATTTGGCCAGCAGCATAATCTTACACTATCTGATGTTATCAGATCATCAGGTGAAAGCAATGAGAATCAAACAAGTGATCATCTGTGTTTCTATTGGCTTTTGTTGGGGTTAATAGGCAGGAAAAAATGAATCAAGAATGATACACTGTACTAAAAAACCACGGGGGGCAAAGACTGTTTAATCCAGAAAGTAAAACTGGAAGCACAGTTGCAGATCCCCAGATTCAATTGCCTTTCCCATTCCAACCACTCTCCTTACCTGTAAAATTGTGATAATTTTCTTCAACCAAATATCAAAAGGGAGGAAAAAATATTCTGTATAGAAAAAAAAGTATATATAAAAGCTTGCATGTATGCATAGATATACATACAAAGAAAATACATGTGCTCCACTGTGCTACCTAATCATATTTACTCCAAATTACCCATCCAGTTCCAACATATATAAATAACAGCTTACACCGAGTAGCAGCTGTCTAAGCCATGCTCTTTGTACCACATGAGTTTCACTGTCACTTCAAACTGGTTCCCAACTACACCATGCATTAATTCTCAAACAAAAAGGGTCTTTGACTGTTTCTTTCAGCTTGCTCCTACATACAGTCTTTCCAGGTCAGAAATGAAGAAGTCTTCCTGAGTCACTTGCTCTTTATGACTTGACTTAAGAATTTACATAAAAAAACCATAAACCAAATGCAGAACTTCCTCCAGTGATCAATCAAATCACCTCTGATGCAAAGGTCCTACAAGATGTGCCCTTTGCCCCACAACAGCTTGACAGGGACAGTGTGCACAGACATCAGGTTTGGCCCACCCAGGCACTATTGCCCAGCAGGCAAGTGTGTTGACTGGCTCTGTGCAGCTGGCAGCCAAGCCCAAATCATCCAGGACTGCACATATGCCAGTTCAGTGGCCCGGTTGCTCTACAAAGCTGGAACAACCGGAACAGAAGATGGCATAACTCTGCTTCAGACCCTGGTTCAAAGACTTTTTTGTGAATCTTCACAGGATTACATATACAGGCTTTAAGCTTCTGCAGTGAGATCTGTTATAACTGAGGAAGCATATTAGTCACAAATTGTAGAAGAAATTAAACCTCATACACACGATTGTGTAACTGCTTTACTGTCAGTGATAGAGAAAACAGACAGCAACTTAGACAAGATCAGCAAGTTTTTCTCTGAAGGAACTGGAACTTGAATACTAGACTGTACAATGGCTTTGACAGAGGGGTATCAGCTACAAATGCAGACAATCTCCTGCTGTCTTAGAGAGAAGGTAATGCTATTGGAAAGCAGCCAGCCTGGAAGGAGAGGAGACAGAGAATCAAAAGCCAGAACAGAGCTCATGAGTATATCTGGCAAGGGTCGCTGCTGGATCTCCCTGCTAGTTCTAATCACCTCAAGCAGATGGAAAAGAACAGAACTTTTGAAATTTTACTAGAGTTAAGTGGACTGTGTGAAGCATTCACTAACTGTAAAAGCAAGCTGAGTGCACAAAAGGCATAAGTTTAAATGTTCATAAACAGACTAAGTTGCAGAATAAAATGCGTAATTGTGCAAGTAGAAACGAAGCTGCCCACAACTTGGGACCCATATTACAATCACCACTGTCACATCATCAAGTGCCAGTTTTATAGATATCACACAAAGAAGGATAAATACATTAGAATTTTAAAACTTCAGTTTTCCTGTATCAGTGTTGACATATTTTTCAGATTTGGAGAGAGTAACATCAGTTCACAGACTAAAGGCTACTCTTGCTTTTCCACCCCTACAACCATATATACACACGTGTGTATACACACACATATATGCAGAAAGAAGGAAAAAAGATATATGAATGCCTTCCTTTGAGAGCCACAAAAATAACATAACAATTCTTATTTTTTAAAGTCAGAAAACTGTTCCCTGTGGTGAGATCTGCTAGACAGTGGAATGACTTTCCCAAATGAAACTGTGAAAGCTCCCTGTTTTGAAATCCTAAAAATGGACTAAAAGAAGAAGTAAGGGAAAAAAAAAAAAAAACCCAGAGTTGCCACTGTTACATGTTACTTAGTCAATCTTCACCATCTTCAATTTCCAGTTTATCACAGAAGAGTAATCACTCTTATTTTTCCCTTTTATATAGGTAAAAAGAAACACAATAATTTTTAAAGTCATTCTGCTACTACCTTGCGTATTTCCTCTCCTAAAACTGTTTGCAGAGCTTTCTGTTCTGTAAGAAACAGGTCATTCTTGTCTGCATTATCATACATGTACCTTACATATAATCTTAACTTTGCTCACTACTATAAACAAGCAGGTAAAACATAAGCTGAAAAATGCAGCAAGCATATCTTTATAAGAAAATTTCATTTCTCTAGATATTTTATTATCCTTATAAACTATACCACAACCAATTTAGTCCAAAGTTTCTGGCGTTTTCCCAGATTAACTTGGAGCATACTGTACATTAGGAGCAGGGGGAGGGGCACTGAAGGGGAACCACCATCTGAAACTCATTAATCAATTAGAATTTTTCATGGCTTACATCAAAACGGGATCTATCAGTGGATAGAGTAAGTTTTAATCACAAGAAGCCTTTGCCTTTTACATTATGAGTATACATTACAAATGTGTGCAGTACAGTGAGGGGAGGATGGAGAACCTGGCACAACAGCTTATCGATACTTTATACCTGTAACGCCCTTGGTCTGAGGCCAGACCAGAACAAAGCTAACTGCACTTAAAAATCTGTTCTAATCATTGGAAACCTACGTATTTTCAGGACTATGACTAGTGGAAACCATTTTATTGCCTTGATAATGTCTCCCTTACCAAAAGGAAAGCAGAAAGTCTTTCTCACACAGACAAAAACAAAACTTTAGGAACATTCACTATCTACTAGCGCATAAAATTGTAACTTCTGGAAACTGAGCCTAATTCCTAACACTGTCCAAAAGCTTTGAAGTTGATTCTTCTTTGCCTGGCTCTTACTATATGTTTTTCTGCTTGTCTAAGCAAAATAGCCATTAAAATTAGCACAAAAGAAGTTTCAAACCCCCTCCACCAGTTAGAAAAAGAAACACAGATTTAAACTGACATATCACATCCCACAAGGAGTAGAAGTGTCTCTTGCTGCAAGGACACTATGCAGACAGTACTTACAAGTTGACTTCCAATCATCAGCTTTGCTTTTAATTACGATATTAATTTCTAAATCCAGTCCTGAAATTAGTGTTAAGTTTAACTGAGAGGTGTAAAGGGGAGTTGAAGAGGTACTGTGAATAGTAAGTGTGACAATTTAAATAAGACTGTAGGCAAAATAAATAAAGTGACCAAATTAAGCATAGACCAAAAAAAAAAAATAAAGTGACCAAATTAAGCTAGAACTTGAGGATAGTATTGACTCTTCAGCACTTCACCACCTTCATATAGGTTTGATCATGGCTCCAACAAGGACGGTATAATCATGATCAGATGGCCTATGGCACCATACAATGTGAATTTAGGAATGTCCTATTTAGAAACTTCCTATTAAATCACAATCCACGTCACAAAACCCTCATAAAACTGTTACGCTTGGCACAGCATCTACTTCAGAATGAAACAAAAAAATACATAATTTAATGTACACGGAAAACCAGTAATACTTCGTTCATTTTTCATTGCAAAGTAATGCCAGAAGTATGTTAAAACCGCACTGGGGAGCCTGCAATGCATCCATCCTGGTGTCCCAGGAGAGGCAGCAGGCTCAGATGACACCACATGCACCGGGATGCACAAAACAATCCTAGACAAGGATAGCAACCTTCATTCCTTACACGTAGAGCGGCAGTGCAGAAACACAGCCTTCTTAAAAGTGCAACTCTGTCCTCGCAGATTCAAATCTAGAGGCTGAAGAGGAAAACGAAGAGCCCTGAGAGGGCGGCTTTTGGTCCAAGCGGGGTCTGGTCCCGCAGTCTCTGGGGGCGAGCTGGAAGCGCCGGCGCTGCAGCGGAGCTCGGCGCCTCCCGCCCGCGGCTGCCGCAGCCTCACTCGCGATGCTCCCCACACACAAACCCGCCCTCCTCCTCTCGCGCCGCCACCACCCCAGGGCTGCCTGGAGAAGCCACAAAAATCAGCCAGAGGTTGGGGCTAGGGGTGAGAGCACAGAGAGTAAAAGCCACCCCCCGTCCGTTCTTACCCGCCCCGCTCTCAGCCGCCGCGGAGTCCGACGCGTTCGTCCTCCTCGGGGCCCCTCCGTAGTGAGGCTGAACTAATGGCTTTGCCATGAGTGCTGGAAGTGCTGCTCGCAGGTCTGCCCCTCGGGGGCAGGACCAAGCAAACCCTCGGCGGCCCCCGGGCCCTCCGCGCTATTCCCGGAGCAGCCCGCCAGCGACCCGCAGCTCCACCGCGCTGAGCCCCGGGAGAACCGCGCGTGGAGCTCCGCCACACACCCACGCACACTCATCCCGCCACCGCCATGCTTCCAACTCCCACGGTCAGGGAGCGGGAGGGGGAAAAAATCCACACCAAAACCCCACAGACAGCAGCAGCAACCTCTCCCGCCGTGCTGCGCCCCCGACGTACCCCCGCAGCTCCCCGGGACGGCAGGGAGGAAGGAAACAAAAGCACCTACTCCCCAGTGAAGAGCCGCCGGGCAAAGATCACCTTCCCGCCTCGCTCTGGCCCCTTTCTCTTTAAACTTGAGAGCAGCCGGCGAGACACACAAAACGCCCTCAATTTAAAGGAGCCCGCGTGGCGAGCTCCGCCGTACGGCCGGCAGTGAGCCCTGCTGCGGGGCCGGGCAGGGCTCCCACCTTGGCCGGGGAGGGCAGGAAGGCAGGCAGGGCTCCCACCTTGGCCGGGTAGGGCAGGAAGGCAGGCAGGGCTCCCACCTTGGCCGGGCAGGGCAGGAAGGCAGGCAGGGCTCCCACCTTGGCCGGGCAGGGCTCCCGGGGTCGGGGTCGCACTCGCTGCCCTCTCGCCTCCGGCAGCCGCCGCGTCCCCCCGAGCACAGACGAGCGGGGAGCAGCCGCGCTGCTTCTCCTCATACTTCTGTCCGCTCAGCTCGATGCTGTCTTTGGGAAAAGCGCTTTTGATTTTTGTTTGCTCGTTTTGTTTGGTTTTGGTGGGGTTTTTTTGCTTGTTTTTACGCTTCCACTCCCCCCCCCCCCCNTCCTCTCTGACACTGATTTCCTATCCTTCCGCAGTCTGCATTGGGCTGAATGGAAGTTTAATACTTAGTTTTTTCAGAGGGACGGCAAACGCACTGATTTACCCTTGAAATGCTGAGATATTGTATTACAGCCCTTGGCAGCGAGTTGATTCATGGTTCAGCTTCTCTTTTATTATTGCTCCCCTTTCCAAGACTCATAGTTGTAGAAATGGGAAGAAAAGACTATGTCACATCTAAGATAAAACTCTTTAGTTTGACTATTACCTCTGGAATTTTTAAATTTACAGGCGCATCTTTTAATTGTCACTATTTGTTTTTTTTTTTTGGCTAAAGAAATATTTTGTATAACTTTCTTTATTGCATATTTTCCCCAAAATCATTTCATGCCACCTTGTACATCTTGAATAAAGAAGTATGCTGTTCATAAACTGATCATTCATATTACACGTTTTTAAAAGTGACAAGTAGAGGTTTGTTCTTGTTATCTGTGCTTAATTTGCCAAGCTAACTTTTAGCACGCTATTATTTCAGGCATTTCATTCTCACCTTATGTCATTTTTGTGATACTTCAACATTTTGTTAAATGTCAGAGATAACCTTCTCCAACTGTTGTTTGTTCACTTATTCCCCGCACAGCAAAGCCCCTTTTGTGAATTCAATAGCAGGAAACAGATGTTCAGACTTCTGCTTCTCTTAATGCATGATTTTAGATTGTCTTGTTGAGTTTCTTAATGGTATCATGCTATCACTTTCAATAAGTGTTCCAGATGAACAGTGCACTTATTTTTCTCTTCCAGTGTAGAGTCACTTAATTAAATTGTTCTAGCCAAAACACATTATGTATAATTATACTGAAAGAGTTGTTTTAACTTGATTGCTGAAATACTCATCAAACTGACCCTTATTTTTTATTTACATTAATTTCTCTGATCTGCTGGGAAAACGCAATTTGTGTAATTAATCCTAGGTTATTTCTCAAAAATTGCCCTATAAGCAAATTCCTATTCTCTAAGTAGCAGATATTCATTCCTGCCCAATCAAATGCACTCTTGTTATTTATTGTATTCTTATACTGTTATTATGCTTTTCTGATGGACTATTAATTGCTGTGATGTTACTTAAATGAGAGCAATTCATCAGCATGCTGATATAGTTAACTATGATGAGCTCTAGCCATGTACTAGGTGAGTAACAGCACAGAATTAAATTACTTCCTAGTTTTGATCCAGTTAGCAAAATCTTAATGCCCCTGGGCATGACTGTTCTCATTGGCTTATCCAAATTTTTTTGCTCAGAAAAAAGAAAAAGGAGCAAAAAGCTTTTAAAAATATATCCTAAAAATGCACTGGGTAGGAACTGATGGTGAACAGATAAACTGCTTCCTACCTGCACTTGATTATCTTACAATTTTTTGCCTGACCTTGAGAAAGATTTTGTTACTTAATAAGGAGCAGCAATTTAAATCCAATTTATGTCAACTCAATATAAAAATCAGCTTGAGATGAGAGGACAAATTTGTTAAAATGTCCCTTGTACTTAAAATTCTTGACAATTTCAAGAATAGTAGAAAAACATTCCCCTAAGCAACAGCTACATCTTGACTTGAAGCTTCTCATGGTTCAGGTTCCCTTGAAGTCACAAGATTCCTACTAAATTTAGAAGCAGTTCTGTGCAAGGAAATAAACTGAGATTTTTCCAGATGCCATACAATAAATTTTGTGTGAGCAGTTGCATAGGTACCAGTGGGAAGGACTAGAAAAGCTGTTGTAAGAATTTGAAGCTGAAGTTGGTTGTGTGCTTCTTTATATAGTGAGTTTGTACTAAAGGATAATCCAATAACATGAGAGTATTCATATATACAGATACACACTTTATCTATGTATCTTTTTCTATTGAGGATAGATAGCAGACAAGCAATATGTAACATCTAGCACGAGAGTTAAGAAAAACAAAAAAAATTGACAGACCAAATCTTACTCAAGCAAAAGGGATGGAAACACGGTGTCAGGCATGCTTCTGAAATGTCCACTATGTGAATGCTATGGAAGTTTCAGTAGCAACATCACAATTATGAACAAACTGAGATTCACACTTCTTCCCCCCTCCCCCCCTTTAGTATTAGAATTCAGCTTTCAAATTTGACACAGTAACTTTGGAGCCCCAACAGAAACACATGTTCTACATAAGGTTATTTCATTAACAGTCTTGCTTACCTTTCTGAGGAAATACAAAAAACTTTCCTAGTGAAATGCTATAATTTTCATTAGTCTTCCACATAATCAGGTTCTCACACTTTCAATCTTCTGTGTCCGCATGTTCTGATAATACTTTTGACAGTCTACTTCCAAACAAATAAGAGGATGAATGGGTACATGAATAAACAATTATTTGAAGGCAGACATAGGAAGGGAGACGGAGAGGGAGGACTTAGTGTGACTGAGGAAGATAAAGCATATTTGCAAGTCATATGTGCATGTAGGAAAGCTGAACAATATTAATTCCAGAACAAAATGGTTCTATACCTTGTCATCTAGATAATATTCCTTTCCTACTGTCACAATTAATTTTCATAATAGATGTGTGTATGTGGCTGAGATGCAACAAACTCTATCCAAAGATATCTAGGACAAAAATTCAGGATTTGAGATTCTGAAAGATTTACTTGGTTGCACATTGTAAACCTTGATGCATAGATATTTGGAGACTAAATTCTGGAGCACAAGGTCAGCAAGGATGACCACAATGGCCCATTTTATCTGTGTAATTCCTCAGCCCTTTTATAAAAACTCTTATAATTGCCACTTGATGACTTGTGAGTGACTTTATCTGGATTTTCTTATGACGATACTTTGCAGGCCATTTACAAATAGGAGAGAAAAATTACCTAGATCAAAGGTTTCTCAATGCCCAGAGAGCTGCAGCAGCAGTCACTGAATGGGAGGAGGAAAAAGAGAACGAGAGAAAGACAATATAGAATGGAAGACGAAGTTCTCAGCAGGCAGAGATACAGGCATGTATCTGTCTTGTCATATGCGTTGATCCCACTTTCCTGATAATTTTCCAAATTTCCCAAACACTCCTTCTTCCACATGTAAGTTTGGAATACAGAAATAGATTTGCTTTGTTTTCTTTCAGTACACGCCACAGAAGTTAAAATTCAAAAAATAGAGTCAGCGGTGACTAAAATTTCTGGTACTTGAATCAGTTTGTTAGAAGATGAGCACCCACAAGGGGTGCAGAACATGTTTCATAAATCATCCATTATTGCCCCAATATTATAGTACTTACTTCACCAAAAAATTCCATGTCTTCCTTGACTTTTAATAAAGGGAGAGTAGTCAATAGCTTTGCAGGCCTGAGATCAACAAACAAAACCTGATAGAACTTGCTAAAATATATTGCACTAACTAGTGTCAGATATACCTTTTTTTTTTTTTTTTTCCTAAAAGAGTTGGAATATAATGTATAAATCTCAGTTAAAATGCATCCTTTGTATGGCAATTTTAAGAATAGTGGAAAAAATGAAATGGGTGGAATTTAAAATTGTTTCAGCTATGCATCAGATACTATTCTCATTACTATGAAAGTAAGACAAGCTGCAAGTTAATTCCATCCTCTTATAATTCTGTTCAACACACACAGTGACTTCAGAGTCAACTGAACTTCTCTCAAACCTGCAGTGGAACGCTCATGTTAAAGGTCCATGAACAAACTTCACACAACTCATTTACCATAAAAGTTGTATGCTTTGTCCTTCCATGTTGTAAATTTATTAGGCAAGAACTGAACTTTTGAACCATATAAATATATATAACTAAAATTTACAATTTTAGTAAAACTTTGGTTTTAATCTTAAATATGAAACTGAGTACTGTAATCTAAGAGAAGCCAATTTCCATCATTGCAAGTCCAAATACAAGTTTCCTCTGCATCATACTCACTACAACATACCTTCTTCTAATCTTTTGGAGTAATCTTCATTAGTGTCACAGAAAACACCTGGATGAAATTTGACTCAATAACACAGATTTCTATCATCACAGAGATGCCTGGATTGATGTACTGTGCACCAGCATACATAGACTGCTCAGAAGATTCAGGTCTATAGCATGTTCTCACAATTCTGATTTATATAGAGTGGTATTATTTGGCTGAGTGTCGTAACTGTTTATTCATGGATAGAGAGTGTGCAGTTGATATGTACAATTACACAAAAATTACCAGGCCAAATATGTTCTGTTTGACCAAGCACAATAATCTGCCCCTAAACAAACAGTGCCTTAAACATAAATTAAACAGACAGTTATTATTAATTTTATCTTAAATAATTTTTTCTTAAAACCCCAGTTACTACATTGATAAAGACGATTTAAATCCCCATGTATATTGCACAGGCCTCATAACACCTTCCTTTCTTGGATTGAAATCAATGATACCTTCACATACAGAGCTCAAAACTTTTCTATCTATAGCTCATACTGTGCTGTCTTCCTCACAAGACAATGTAGCAATTGAAAGTGATTGAGACATATAGCAATTTAATCTGAGATATCTGTCAGAACTAGGCCAAATGTAAATGAATTATCTCTCTTCCTGTTCCTTATATTTTAAAAGTGACCTAGATTTTGTGGTTGGTCTCTACTTGGAATGGACAAATCATTAAAATAGGGTGCTATCTGGGGTCAGATAGAAGCACCAGATTTTAACTGCTGGCAGGACAATAAGAGCAGTTAAAAAAAGAGGATCTAAACAGCTATCACTGTTACATTGCCTTCTTGTAAGTGTTTGGGAAGAATTTTATCAGCTTCTTCTTTTATAGTAGCTGAATCAAAACTAGTAAACTAAACTAAACTAAAACTAATAAACTAATTTTCATAGGAATTAACAGATGAATGCTGTGCTTGGGAGGCAGTTTACAAAGAGTTCTGATGCTCACATTGCAGTTTCTTGAAACTTGCAACATTTCCAGACCAAGAATAGCAGAAGACCAATCAGCTTTTCAAGAACCCAAAAATTATTTCAAACAGAGAATGTTCTAACAGAAAATAATGCCTGCCCACTTACTTCCCCCATGGCTGGTCAAATTCCTGCCTTCCTTTTTCTTTTTGCTTTGGATGTCTTCCTTCTCTTGACACAGATATAGGTTTTCTTTTAATAATTAAAATTCATTGCTTCAATTTTCCTTCCCTTTAACTTATTCCCTTTGTTATTGGGCTTTATGAAAATAGTTTGTTGAGTTTTGTTTATAGTTAACCACAGGATATAAAATTTATGTATGAAAATTTTTGCTGTATGCTAATACCAGTTGTACAAATTTGCACAAGATTCACAAATACACTTTCCCCATCTCTGTTCTGGAGGATGAGTAAACTTCATGCATTATCTTTTCAATAAGAAGATAATGGTTAACCATGTCCCAACTCTACCTCTTACAGAGAAACTCCCATTAATAAAATCAGATGAGGCTTTTATTTTTGAGCCTAGTTCATAAGAACAAAATTATCAGCAGTTATTCCAAATTAGAGAGAACCGCAGATAACTATAGACATAGTTTTAAATCTCTTCTTACCGAGAAATACATGGACTCAATTCAAAGTCTTCCTAGCTTCATCATAACCACACTGATGTTTTCCCAGACCTCTTCAGCCTATACTTGTCAGAGATGTAATATTTTACTGAATGGGGAAAAATGTATTTCAGTAGGAGAAGTACAGATCTGATTCCTCTAGATGAAAATGCTAAGGTCAATCCCAAAGGAAATATGTGCCATACAGAGGTATTTTATGTGAGACAAACATATCTTTCTTTCCTACTGACTACCAAATGCAAACAATTTCATCAAACTACACCACCCTAGTCACTGGAACAATTTCTGCAGTTCAATTTAGGATCCTATTTCCATATTGTAGCCCCATAAATCAGAAGATACTTTGGCTATCTCAAAAGTTCAGTTCGACTTTTCTCACATTGCTACGTCTGTGAAGCAAAAAATTCTACCCTGTTCAAAGTGATACACAGTCACAAAACGTGTAATTTGTAATAAACCTGCCACGGTAACAAGGAAATTAAAAATTCATTGCCTGGCTAGCAAGATAAAGGAAGAGAGACAGGATGATCCCTATGGGTGAAAATTAGGTTCACACTTGGGCTTCTGCAAGCCTGAGTTTCTTCTCATGCTGCCTTCACAGTTCTTCCAATCTTTCCCTGGTGCTTCTGACACAGCTGTTCAGTATTTATCCCTTAACCCTGTACTTTCTCCATCAACATTCCAAATTTCCAAGTTTCCTTAGAAGCTATTGTTGAGATACCACCTCTATTGCTATTTTTTTTTTCCAGGACTTTTTTTCCAACTCACAGTTCAAACAGGCAATCTTATACCTTAAGGAATGCTTCAAGTCCAGCATTCCTTTTCATTCTTCTATTACAGTGTCATCATCAAAGCATTCCTAATGGAAAGAACATCATTCCCGCTGCACTGTACTACACTGCCAAGTGAAACACAGTGAATGCCAACTCATTTAATAAGTTATTCCTGTCTTGTGGGGTTGGGAGATTCAGTTCCCTTTCCCAGCTCTGCAAATATGTCTGTTCTACGAGTTTTGCTAAAACGTTTTTTATTTTAGTTTTCCCATCTGTAAAATAGACATTCATAAAACATAATCTCATAAAGTAGTATGATGCCAGTGGACACAAAAAAAAAATAAAGATAGTCTTGATTTATTAAGTTGATTTATAGAAGCACCCTGAACTTATTTCCCTTCCCTGTCTTTCCTTCTTCCTTATCCTGCAAGCCACGTATCTGGTAAAATGCTAATAGAAAAGGGAATAAGGTAGTTTGGAAATAATCCTGGCTCTGGTAATCACTTGCTGTCAAATCAAACCAAGAAATTTGTGTGTGATCTCAAAATATTTAAGTTATTAAGGGAAAGTTATTTAATATTCCAGATGCTTCAGAGTTCCAATCTATAAGATGATTATTGAGTATATCTCATGAGCGTTGTGAGGTAATATTAAACATTTTGATGTCACAGACTGAAGATTCAACAAATTACAAATATTACTTTTTAGTGTATTACCTCTTTACAAGCATTCTTATTGTTAAGAGGTTGATCAATAGCAGAATCACTTCTGTGACT
This sequence comes from Turdus rufiventris, assembly GCA_013186435.1. Classification (NCBI taxonomy): domain Eukaryota; kingdom Metazoa; phylum Chordata; class Aves; order Passeriformes; family Turdidae; genus Turdus; species Turdus rufiventris. The sequence goes on along the minus strand of PYHW01009667.1, from coordinate 310,299 downwards.
TCATACTTCATGTAAGGACACTTTTCCTTCAGGAGAAAATTCCCAGTTCACAGTGTTACAATATGAAACATGATAAGGGAATAACTAATTGCTAACAAAAGACTAGTGTTTATATTTCCAAGATGTTACTTCAGCACCTGCAATCCACAGATCATCCTTTCCCAGTTTATCCTTTCCTTCACTGGGAATGGCTCTTAATTCTGTTAACCGCATCAAGGTCAAAATAAGGAGTTGGTTTCATTCAACAATATACATAGTTTTCCTCTTGGGACAGCCTGATGCATCTCTTTCTATGCTATGGCCAAATTCCTTGGGCATGTTTTCCTAATTGAGGTTGGCTGAAACTGTTCTGCTTTCCTGCTGCTTGTCATAGGCTGAATTACAAGCAATGATGGGACTGGTTCCCAGCTTCCCACATTAATGACATATGTTACTGAAATGCACTGAGAAACTTTTAGAAAGATCAAATTGCAGAACAATTTCAAAATCAAATGTCCCAAACCAACAGTGAGGAGAGAAAGACAGAGACAGAAAGCTAGTTGTTTAACCTTTGGAACATTATAGCCATGCTTACAGATAAGAGCAGTCATAATTTCATTATTAAAACTTATTCTGTGTGATCTTTAAATTAAGGACATTTCTATTTCTTCGTCTACCACAATTCCATGGAAAGAGCCCACAAAGTAATAAAATCAAGAAATAATTCAACAAATGTAAAAAAACCCACTTGTACAAAATATTGTAGGTCTAACAAGTGAGAAGAAATAGGAACCAAGTAGACCAAATAACTAAGAATAAATATTTAGAATGGTTATCGGAATGATATGACAGTATGAGATGCTAGTAATTCCATATTTTATATCCTGTGAATAGGCTAAGTTCACTGTCTGCTTCTCCATGAGATACTATAGAAGGCAAATCAGAAGAAATGCTGTGAGAGTGGAATGTCATTAGTTAATGACTCAAAAACCCAGTCATTTGCAAAAGCAACAGTTGCTTTTGCAAAGGATGCACAAAGGAAGTCCCAGGTGCACAGAAGGTGCACAAGTTGGGAACTACAAGCTGGGTTTTGTGCCAAATAAGAGAAGAGGCTGATAAGCAGATCCTTCAAGGTGGGATAGTGCTTTTCATCATGCCAATCTGCTCCCCTACATAATTTGCTCAGGTGTGAAAACTTCCCTGTGGAAGAAGCACCACTGCAATCACATGTAGACCTGAATGTATTTGTCCCTCTGATGGGCCATAATTGGCTCAGCTACACTGAAGTGAGAGGCAGCTGTCATGTCCTAGAACTGTCATAAACTTAAAAAAAAACCCATGTGCCCTGTTGTGCACAGTGTTACAGCACACAGTGTAAAACTCCCACCTGGATCCGAGCCTGTATTAACTAATTGAACTTAATTGAACTTTGTGTTTCATGGGCTTTCCCCACTCCAGATGTATCAAGACTGTGACCATTACTTTGATCAAGGGACAATGAAATTGCAACACTCAGAGCCTCCTTGTTTGATCTATGGGTGGTGACTATGTATCTTTCTGCTCTTACGCTCTCTTTTTTTTTCTTTATCCGTGTTTTGAAGTGCTATCTTTATATTGCTATGTTACAATAGATAGTAATAACCAAAACAGATATATACCTCATTATCCTAGCAATCAAATTGTTCTAAAATAAACCCTATACATACATATGCATAAATATACACACTTATATATATATATAAATATATGATCACTGATTATTCAGGGTCATTTAACTGTAATCCATGCCAAGGGATCTATTAACAAGAATCTGGGCTATCTTGTCTTCTGGGGCAGGTCATAACAAATTCATAAAAATTCAAAAATGTCAATGAAGCCAAGAGGTTACACTTCCATGAAAGGACAAAGAATTGCACTCTTTATCAAATACAAAGAATGTCAGGCCCACAACATGTAAATTTTTGAGAGTCTGGAATAGTTTCCCTTGAAAAGTTATTTTAAAAATTAAATAAAAGGCTACAGAGTCTCCCAGATTTCTGAAATGCAAGATAACTTTTCCCTGGGATATGGTACAATTCCACTGATTTTGCTGAACATGGCAGACCAGTTATAACTGACTAGGTGTGTTAAGAACTGGGATGCTGAATCACTTCTGAGACAAATTTAGTGGGAAATCCATGACCAAACCTTGTGGTTTAAATTTGTGTTTATGTCCATTAATATAATAACTGAGACATGCTTGGAACAGGACTGAAGTTACTATTTGCAATTTATTAATTTAAACAACATGTAAAAAAATATAAAAATTAAGTAAGATCCATATTGTTATTTTGCACCATTGTCTTTGTCAGTACTTCCCAAGTACTAGTTAATTCAAGTTACCTGAGACGCTGATGCATTGGCTATAGTAGCAAGTCAGGCAAAAGCCATCTATTCACAGGAACAATTACCTAGAAACAATAATTTTTGTATAACTTGAACCTTACATGCTTGCTATGAAGCCTACATATTGCAATATTTTCAGATGGGAGTGATATCAAAACTGTAAAAGTAAAGACTTGGAAACAGGGAAGAATAAAAGGCTATCAGAAATCCAGAAAAATAAACAAAACACCCTGAATATATTGTAAGCAAAAGGAGAAAAAAAAAATTCTGTCCTGAATATCAGCCCATTCTAAGCCTGTTCTCTGGGGAACCCCTGCATCCTAGCAGGTCTCTACATTTCCAGTTCGATGTCTTCTGTGGTTCTTCACACATGAGAAATGGTAGTTTTGAACATATATCTCAATTTTGTCAACAGGACAGGCATTGACATGACCCTTTCTTCTTTACCAAGTCCTTTGAATGGAATAGATAAACCACGCTGATTTTATGGAAACTAACATGTAAATTTTGATTTAGCCAAAGTAATTTTATTTCATAATTTCATTTAGTAGAAAAGTCTAACCTATCATTCCTAGAGAAATAATTGTTTTGATAGCAAAAACCACTAAAGAAAATAGAACCAAAGTGCATTCTGAGATTAAAAAATTACTCAGATTACTCCCATGGAAATGCTCTGGACTATTTCTTTGGATAAATAATTTCTGTACTATAGTTCATAGCATCTATCCACTGCAGTATTTAGGTGAGTTACACCCAGATTGCAAGTTGTGGATTTTCCCATATAATTCCTGATTGCTGCCAGATGCATGAGATGCTGTCACTACATGAGTGAGGATCCCTAATTTGGACACAGATATTTTCAAGACCCTTAGGCACCTGGCTCCCATTGACTTGTTATTGTGGCAAGGTGCTTAAATCCCTTAGGTGGTTTAGAACAGTCAATCATCAGAAAGTTTTGTCTGGAAGACTTGATCCATATTGTCCATTCTCTAAGAGTTACTAGATCCAACTCCTACAAAAGTCAAGGGAATCAATTCCAGCCCCCAAGGATTATAAGCTGTCAGTTAACAGAACTTCACACTCTTTCAAATGCTGATAAGCATCAGCATTTCACAGAGAGAAAACCAGACACAATATTTTCTCCACATAGAATATAAAACTGAAATGCATTTCTGAGAGAGTAATTATTCCTTGATGAAGTTACCAATATATTTGTCTCAAAATACAGAAAGCTATTATAATACCATGATATATGAGGATACTTTCAACAGTAGTTTCTACTAAGAGTAGTGGTTTTGCTCTTTTTGTTAGAACAAATGGAATTAATATGAATTTTATTATTTCCAGGTTTAATGCTGAACTACTGCTACTTTTTTTAATCAACCCCCCCCCCNCCCCGCCCCCCCTTTACTAAAGCAGACTTTTCTTTTAGACTTTTCCTTTAATTCTAGGAATTCATCTTCACCCATCACCACTACCCCATCCACAGGTACAAACTGCACAAGAATTTTCTTTTGCTGGCTTATAGTGTTTTGCAAATTCCTTTGTGCCAGAATCTCATCTCTGCTGAGTTTTATTTTTAGCCCATTGTTATCCTTTTCTGCAAGTACAATGCAACACTGTGAACTGGGAAAGTTAATAGCAACACTTCAGGACCAGCTATGAACTAGTATATCGTACTACATATGTTACCTATATTGTCATGCTTTCTGGATATACACAAAAGCTCTTAATCTTTGCCATTACACATACTCTTAAGTGCACTGGACTAGGAATCAAGTCAACCAAAATAATATACAATTGACATGAAATACATAAACCTAACTGCTATAGAAACTGCAACACCAAAACATTTTGGGTTCTGGGCCTTTTTACTAATTAAATACCTTTGTTTTCCGTAAAAAATGGAAAAAAACTTCTTAAAGAACACCATCAAGTTTAAAACTCTAGAGTCAGGAAAAAAACTTTAACTGCTAGAGGCATTTTTGAGACAGGTACACAACATGCTATTAGCAAGCAGCTCTCAATAGAAACCAAATTGTTTTGCTGTACTATTGATCTTAGAAGTGGCTGTATGAGTTTCAATGATCTGCTTTTAGAGGATGTTATGAGTGTAGATAACAGAATCCAGTATTCCTTTATGTGCTTACATAAATAAACCGACAAACAAACCCTTACAGTTTTTTTAAACAGGAAGAAAAATCCCTTTAAAGCTTTGCATTAACATTTGCTTGATTCAAACATGCATATGATTTTTTTAAATGGGATGTTCTACTTGATATACTAGGTTGGAGAAAAGGAATATCTTTTAACCTTAATGAGATTCACATATAAGCTCCTCTTCACTTCAAGAATGATTCTTACCATCCCACTCTCCCACATTAGCTTCACAGTGAAAAGGATGTTAAAATGGAAAATCAGATTCGTTTGTAAATATTAACCAATGAGCTTCTAAGCAAAGACTGAAAAAAAATCATGTATACATTCTGTGGTTTCCATTTCCTTGGTTTTATTGTCTTTATGTAAATTCTCCCAGGACTTTTAAGGTTATATGTCTGGAAGCCACAGCCATTCAGTAGAGTAAAAGTTGAGAGAATAATGAGAAATGTGCTGGAAAAATTCATATAAAAGCTTTGGAGACATGAAAATGGAAACAACAGATATGTAAAAGCCTTAACGCTCAAAAGAAGAAAAGTCTACCCAGCATGTGCATATATGTTTTTTAGTGTAGCTCTCTCTGAATACACAAATGTATTATTTGTAAAGACACTGTATAGAGCAGCAAAGGAGTGGTATCTGACAATTTTGAGATGTTTTCAGGATATTAAGGCAATGAAAGTGAATAATGCAAATTAGGTAGTTTTGTTTGAACAAATACAACATGAAAATGTGTTTATAAAATCTCCTGGAACTTTTGTGCATAACAGCAATGTACGTGTCATGCAAATACACAGAATCTATTAGTAGGAAAGAATTTTTAGTTGTTATTCTTAAACATTCTTTTTTTTTCCTATATTCTTACAGACATTTCGTCATTCAATACTAAACCTGTGATGCTAGACTAAGTTTAGTTAGAGTATGCTTCACTTCATACATGTACTAAAGTATTATTTATCAAAATTCCAAACCTTTAGCATAGCCAGCTTCAAGTTTTATAGAATGTTATTTTCAGAGGATTCTTATAATATGATCTCTAAAACAGATAGCTCTTTAAGACAGGTACCCAAAAAAGGAAGTTGGGTTCAAGCTAGAAGAATGGCTCAGAAGATGGATTTGTGCACCTGATCCTATAAGAAAAGTATTTAAGATAAGTAGATAAGAGCGCTCTTGGCTTAAAGGAAAAGAAGGCATGTAGGCAAACTAATCTGTACATGCTGTGACCTACCAAGCCCACCACCACAACAGGCAGCAAATTAAATCTCTCTGAAGGGCATCACAAACAAAGGCAAGTGACCAAAGCACACAGCTCAATACCATTCATCAGCTGAGCAAAAACTAATGCATGCTCTTATCTCACAGCAAATAAAATTTAAAAATGCATAAACTTGAACAACCTCAGGCAAAACTAATTGTAGCTAACATAACAGCAGCAACTGTTTCTTGGAGGGCATACGTGATCATTTAACCAGGCTGATGTGGTGCAAGGGAATTCTGAATGTCGGTACTAACTTAACTTCTAATTGATTATTCACATAGAAAAAGGTGACTCCATTTGCCACCCAATTACACTTATGCTTATGTCTATGATACTGAAGAGCTATACTCTAGCTTAGCAGTTTTGCTAGTGTAGTTCTGATTCATATTATCAAAACTAGAAATAGAGCTACGCAGCAAAATCTGTATTTTTATACCAAAAAAAAAAAAAAAAAGTTTTGGTATAGTCAGAAGTGAATTAGAGTGAGGTTTAGGTTATCTCATTGACATGTTATATATAGCATTCTTTCAACATGCTGAGTTTTAATCAATTTTCACTCTAGTGCATTGGAAAACTAATGCTTGGCCATTGACATCAGTTACTACAATCACAGCCTAACTTATCACAAATGGGCATTGCTACTAATACAATGATACACTACAAGCAGGACTTAGAGGTTTCAGGGGAAATCCCACTGATGACAGATATGCCTTTTGTAAAATCTGAGGCTCATGCTGATGTACAAATTAGTAGGTTCAACACCTTTATTACGCAATTTGATCTGTTCTCATACCAAAACCCTTCCCCAGACTTGCTATTTTTTGAGATCTTGAGAGATTACATTGACACACAAAAAAATAAATCTAAGCATGTCATCAGAAGATACGGAAGGGGTGAAATAGTCTGCCAGGTAGTGGCTTGATTAATAACCTCCATTTTCCACAGAGTTTGTTGCAGAAATAGAAAGAAATTTTACAAGAATGATTCACAAGTTTAGAGTTTTCACTATGTGTAAGATAATAAGTGTGGCAAACTTGTGCCTAACACACAATTTGAGGCAGCTAAACAAATCTCCTTATGGTTAGAAAGCAAATATTAGTGCCAGAAATATAGAAGACGATCATACATCTCTCCTCTCTCTCAATTTATTAATTATTATAATTTAAAATAGCACCCCCTTATCTAAGGAAAGACCATTAGGAAATTTTATAATTCCAGTTAGAATGAGTAGACAATGTCCTAAATTTTTCTTCAGGAGAAATAGCATAACCATTTTATAGCCAACATGACTTCTGACAGGAAGGAAAATATAACAATGAAATCCAGACATCTGGCTACCTTGATCAATTTTGCTTCAAAACTGATATTTCCTGCCAGGGAGAATTTTACTGGCTCCGAAACCAGAGTGAAGAAACTCACTAGTTCTATAAAACTTCATATGAATCTTTTACTTGACTTCTCAGCTCAGCTAAAACAGCACAGTAATTCAAATTAAATGCAAGGCTTGTGAAACTGTTTTGCAGTGCTTCACTGAAAAGTGGGCTTGTTTTCAGGGAGCTGTGAAAATTACTTCCCAAATTTTTGTATCTAACAGGCACTTCTCTTACTTCCTCATCAACTTTCTTTGCTATGGATGTTATCACTCAAAAGCTGTAATGGAGGAACATTTACTACAGTTTAACACAACCATAGATTAATACTCCGAAAACTCTTATTTTAATGCTCGTTTCAGCAATAAATTAAAAACACCCCCAAAACAGATTTATTGTGGAAAAGCACACAAACAACAAAACAAAAACAAAACCTACAACACAAGAAACACTGGCCAGCCCTGTTCATACTATCACATCTACTTAGAAGAAGCATATAGCAGACATCTAAACAATCCAATGTGTTGCAATTGTAAACCTGTGCTCTAGCCTATAATTGTAGAGACACCCTGTTCTCTCTTCTATTTTCTTCTTTGCTTTTTAATAAGACATAACAAAGGTTATTTTCTCAGACTGTGTAATGAAGTGATAATTCTTCTGTATGATTTGCTTTTAAGGTACTATTGTAAGTTTCTCCTCTTGTTAGGTAAAAATAGAGAGACTGTATAGTTTACATAACATGAAATACACATTCAAACACACCATAAAACAGTATGAGAGACTACTACAAGCATCATTAGTAGAGGAAACAGGTAGATATCAAACAATCAAAGACTATGTGAAGCCTAGAAATAAAGTTTCGGGTTCTTTTTAAAAAAGCAATCAAGAAGGACAGCACACTCTGAGCACAGTGCTATCTGAAAATCCACTCCCCATTCCATCCACCCCATCTCTGTATTCCTGCTCTTTCTCCTGGCATCCTAACATGAACTTTCCTTTCCCTATCCCCTTCCCCAATACTAACTCTCTACCTCACCTCCTCAGTCTCTCGGTACTTACTTCCCAAGTATTTCCCAGCTATCTTAAGGTGTTCCTCAGACAGAAAACCAACTCAGCACTGTACAGGTACTTTTAAACCATACCTATACAACTCAGCAATACTATTAGGTAGAAACAGTCTGAGTTGATAGACAGTAAGTACAAATTTCGATGCTTAGTAATAATGCTGATTACTAAGGAAGAACCCTATGGAAGCTATTACTTAGCTAGATCTTGTACAGATTGAGCTAGTACTGTAGCTAGTACTCTCTTTTCTATGACCAATCATAGAAAAGAGAGTACTACCTTGTAAAAATCATATGCAAACAATTCACGTATGAAAAAAAAAAAAATCCAATTTTTCAATTTAATTTGATTGTGACATGGTACCACCACCAGCAGATCAATCGATCTCACTCTTGCAGTGGAAGATCCTAAAATGCATTCTGAGAGTAGTTAGGGTCTCAAATAATAATGCAAACTTCATAGAAGAAAAGGAGTTCCTTTAATAGTGAGTGTAGAGAAAGATTTACAGGCTTTATGGGCTATTGCAGTGCAACAGAATCATAACCATGTCAGTGACACCCTGTTTCTTTTTTCATTCCTTGAAATAGTTTTATAATGCATTCTAAAACACTAATGCAAAATTCTGCTGCTTCTTCACGTTAAGCTCTATTTTCCATTACATGCATCTCGATCGTGACAAGAGACTACAAATGCAGCTGCAATAGATAGAAATACAGAAACATCTTTTTGCATGAATCATTTTATTACAGAGATGTCAACCTGTGTCATTTTGATGAAAAACGCTGATATTTAGAACTTTCACCCTAAGTTTAAAAAAAAAAATAGTCAGAGTTTTCATAAAAGGCAAATTTAATTTTTCAGTCAGCTCTAGAGACTCACTAGAACACACAGACTGTCTCTTCTCACATGCAAGAGTATTCCTGATAACAATGTTTTTCCCAGACTACTTATATTTTCACAACCTGTTTTTGTTAGTTTCCTGGTGCTAGAAATGTGATTATTTGATTTCTTTTGAATGAGAGATACAGAGACATTCACAGGATATAAACCCATATGCTTTACCCAGTAAAGAAAAAAAACAGTAACGTGAAAGATTTTTTGTGAAAAGTTGTCTGATGTAAAGGGAAATATCTTCTTTATGACATGGAGCATATGCACCTCCATTCATCTCTACCAAAATAAAACATGGCATTCACTGAAATAGTTTTCTCTTCATTGTATATTATTTTATAATACGCATTGGAATATACAGGTAAGGCAAATGATACGTAAGTATGAACTTGTTAATTACAATAGCAATTCCACTGTTAACAATGCAATAAATTTCTAGATAAAAGATTGTAGTAAATTCCATGTTTAATAGCCAACAGAAAACTTAGAAGAGATTTTTCAGGGGAAAACCGTATATTTTAGAAAGATACATTAAGATACATTATATTCATAGACATTGAGGGGTTTATGTGAGCTCCTTCAATCACAAACGAGGGCCATAGAATTTCACTTCAATGCCTGTATTAGGCCCTTAACCCATAGGTGACCTAGAGCATCAAGCCTACAGTTTCACATTTTTTTAAAGTAAGAAATAAGAAAAATAGGATATAAGAAAATAGGACTGAAATAAGAAAAAAGGATAATAACTCAGATGAGACTTATTTTAGTAAGTGTACTTAAAAAAGACTTCCACTAAATAATCATCTAGGGCAGTCTACAAGAGGGTCTACAGAGGGTAGCTTAGTATCTAAATCCTTACTTAAAATTTTATTAATCTGTCTTTTATTTTCAGTGCATGATATGAATTAGAGAAGCTCATCACCAACAGCTTTGATGTCACTTTTAGGGCAAGGACCTGTGGACATAAGACCTCAGCACATTCCCAATGAGACACAGAATTCTAATGGCTTCAGCAGCTCCACCACACATTTCAGTTTTCCTTGGTGGAAAAGAAAGCAGTAGAAGCAAATTGTTGACCATTCTGATCTTTCACCCATGCTAGTTTGAAGTCAGAGCTACAACTGTAATGTCTCTTATTCAAGCTACCAAGAGTCCTTGCACACTCCATCACCCAAAAAATGCAATTTGCTTAATAACAAACTTGGAGGAAACTATTTGCAGCACTATGATGTACAGAACATACATTCTGCATGAGGATGCAAAATGCTCTTTCAAAGAGCATTGTATCCTGCTCTTTCAATGAGCATCATCATTTACCCTACAGTATTGTAGCTCACAGCTTTATAGTTTGATTTGTGTTGCTGGTTCCTGCAGTAAATTCCAGTCAAACCTCATTTACTATGCTAGGTGTTGCTAGTGCCTTTCAGAAAGCTAAAGGAGTCGCTTGGGCAGGTTGGCAGTGTTGTCCACATGACTGGACACAGGGCCATGTCCTGGCAGGCTGGGTGAGAAGGGTGTCCAACCTCCTCTCCTGGGCATTGCTGCAGTCCAGCTCAGCCGAAGGCACCAGAGGCTCATCAGGCAGTCACCAGGCCCCTCTGCTGCCTCCAGACCTGCTCCAGTGGTTAGGATTGTGCCACAGGGCTGACAAACTTCTAGAGGAATATCCAGCAGCTCCCAAACCTCCCAGCTCCAGCACCTGGATGCCACTACTGCATGGCACTGTTGAGGAGCAGGGGCACAGAGTGCATCTGTGGAAATTGCCAGAAGCCAGACCAGCCTGCTCACTTCCACACTCTAAAGGAACACATAATGCAACTCTGTCAAGGAGATGAGGATGGAGGGAATGAGCCTGTAACCCAGCTGAGTGGAAGCCCTTGAGGCAGTGGACATTAGGCAAGCAGCTGAGAACAGCCACTCCAACACACAGGCTTGTGTCAAGTCATGCCTAAATTGCTTGCTGTGTAAATTTGTCCTTCAGCTGACAGAGGTGGAAGCAGAGGAGTCACCTCCTGTCACTGCAGAGGGCAGGTGTCTGCCATTATTCCTGTGGCCAGAGGCTCGGCGCAGGTACTCGAGGGCCTGCTGCCCTGGGGAATCGCTAATGAGCTATGAAGCCATTAATTGGTGGGGCAGAACGGTGAGCCCAGCCCCTGGCAAAACACTGAGCCGGGTGCAGTGATATCCATCCTTGTTCCCTGCTGAACTTGGGCATGGCTGCCTGCCAGGGCCTGGGCCACCACTGAAATTGGGAAGTACCCCCAAAATGAGGCAGGGGGGCTTTGCTCCTGAAGAGGTTTATTTTTGAGGGGATGGTTAAGAATACTATGCTGCATATTGTTCTGTGCCTCTTAGCATAGACAGACTGGGAGGTGATTGTCCTGCTCGGCTCTGGTGCAGCCTCACGTCGCCTCCTGTGTGGAGGCGATATAATAAAGAAAGGAGGACACCAAAGATGGTGAAAGGCTTAGAGGACAAGGATTTACTTAATAATAAAAAAAAGAAAATCCCCTTCGTGTTCGGTTTTTATTATTCTAACTGGGCTCAGTTTCGCGCTCCTGGCTGGGCGATCGGCCGGAAGCTGAGTGAGGACTCCTTTACCAAAAGCCCGCTCCGGCTCGGATTGACGTCCCGCTCAGCCAATGGAGGCAGAAACGCCGTCCCTCCGCGGCTCTTCTGGGCCCGGCTGCCAGCAGGGCCCCGCTCGAACTTGCCGCGCCAAGGCTGGGCCATGGAGGCTGTGCTGGGCCAGCTAGAGCAGCTGCCAGCACTCCTGGCTGTATCCCGCTCCGCGCTGGTGCGGGACTGGGACTCCCTCACCCTGGACAGGGCTCTCGAGTGGGCCCGGTATTTCCAGCACCTCCATGACCGGTTCCGTGCCCGGCCCCAGCTCCGGGAGGCCCTCGGGCGGCGGCTACGCCGCTCTCAGCCGTACCCTCTGTTCGGCTTCTCCACACTGGGCCGCTGCCCCGAGCTGCTGGGGCTGGCGCTTCTGGAGAACCGCGCTTTGCCGCCCGCCGCCTGCCGCCGCCTGCTCCGCATCCTTTTGCAGTCTCCGGGCGCGGGGAGCGGCCCCGAGCCCCGCGGGCTGGAGCTGCTCGCCCGCCGCAAGGCCGCGGCCCGCCTGCTGGCGCTACCCCGCCGCCCGCCGCGCTGTCTCCCCGGGCCGGAGGAGCAGCTGCAGGCAGAGGCACAGCTGCTGCTGAGCAGGCTGCAGGAGGAGGAGCAGGAGAGCCGGGAGGCCGCGGGGCACCTCCGTTGGCTGTGCGGCGTTCTGGAGCAGCTGCCCCAGCCCCGCGCCTTCCAGGTGGTGGCGGCGGCGCTGGCTCTCGTGAAGCAGGGCCGTGTCACTGAGCAGGGCAGGGGTCGGGATGGGAGCAGCCTAGACGGGAGCCAGACAAGTGCTGCAGAGGACGGATGCACCGCCAGGCTCTTGCTTTCTTGGCTGCTGGGCAGCCAGGAGCGATTTTCTGCCTTCTGCCTTTGCCTCCCATCTTCCCATCTTGCCTTCCTAGCTGATCACTATTTCCAGTTAAGCAGACCTTATATGGACCTCTTAACCGGCTGGGGAAGCCACTTGATCTATGACCCCTTGCAAGGACGGTGGGTTAAAAGTTGCCTTAACAAAGCTGAGTTGTCTTGGGAAGAATTGAGGCAGCGCTTCAAGTGCCTCTGTCAGGAATCCGCACTGCTTAAAGAACAGACCCAAGCTGTTCTGAAACTACTGAGGACACAAGATGGAGATTTTGAAGTCTGTGGCATAAGTGTGTGGACTGACTTACTGATGGAAGTAGGCTGCTAGTGCTTTAGCACAAAAGCGACGTGAAAACTTAGGAAATCAAGCAAATCTGGTTAACTTTATTTGATATGAAAAACAACTACCCTTCGTTGAAAACCAAATCTATTTGAGACTGATCATGATTCTGACTGCATCTGTTTCTGAAGTCTTTCAGGGAGGCCTGGTGTTTTCTTGTAATTGTGCTGTCAACACAGTAAAGGTCTTCCTTTTCAGTACTTGCTAATTAATTTTCTAATAAAGTGAAGAAAATCCTTTGTGCTTCAAATATGGACTAATTTTCTGTTTAGAAAATATGGCAGTTCAGATATGGTCATGGTAGTAATTTTTCTAAATGTTGGAGGCTGAACAAAAGTTTCGAAGGGAGGCTGGAGTTTTAAATGTGAAAAACACAAATTCAAAGTTCCTTTAGTGGTGGTTGTCTTCATTGGGCTCTCTGCTCTGGTGGCCACATCGATGCTTCTATAGCTCTTGCACATGATTTAGCTCCAGGGTCAGTGAAGAAAGTGAGAGGAAACCAACTGGAAAGCTTCTTGAAAAGTTTTGAAATGAAACTATTAGTTGCTATATTATTTGATAATATGCAGGTATTTCCTAAGAAAATGGCAGTAAAATGTTGGATGTACTTTGTGGGTTTTTTTCCCATTTCCATAATTTATTACACGATTAATTGCTTTGTGAAGGAGAAAAGTGAGTGAACAGCAAATTTTTTTATTACATGTATGTATAATATCTATTATATATAAAAAACTTTGTCTATATACAAAATATGGCACAATTGTATGTATAAAATATGTGATGTATAGAATATATATTTCCCCCTTTGTTATGTTACGTTTTATCTGTTTTGGTGAGGAAAACTTGAAGATGGTAGTTTCTACCTTTCCACTTTCATTAAAATGAGTACTATAATGCAGAAGTAATGTGTATATTTAGCTCTGTAAACTAGTATTACCAAAAATGAGCACTGTAAAAAGAGAATAGTCAAGGAAGATGAGGCAAACATACGTAACTACTGCCAAAAGAGTTACTCATTAATCTTTTGTGTGGAGGACCTTTCAGAGTTCCTATAGAGCATATTCTTACAGTTTCAAGATCAATTGAGACATCTCTTTCTTTTGTTGCAAAAGCCGTGTAGGAGGGGTTAGAAGATTCTTAACTTACGCTTATAAGCTTAAAGAAATCAAACAAGCTATTCAAGGTATTGAAGTTAAAGTAATTGTCTTATGACAAGAAATAATGTATACAACTACAGCAGATACTTCTGTATGGCAGAGCTAGAGTGGGAAGAATCTTGTGGTTTTGAAATGGAAGCAATTAGTATAAGCAATAAATGTTATTTATCTGGGAAAAGAAGTGATCCTTATTCGAACTTGTATGGAAGTAATTACAGACATTAATAAACTCTCACTCTTCACCTGTTCTTAAACAGAAGAGATACTTGGTGGTAGCAACCTTTATACAGTTAGAGGAACATGCTACTAATACAACTGTTATCTTTATATTCCTTGCTATGTCACATCGGTGAGACAATGAAGTTATTGAGGTCTGTGGATGAACATATTTTAGAAGCACAACTGTGGCAGTTGTCTTGCTCTGTCTTAAATGGAGTTGTTGCCCCTTCTGGAACTTGTGGTCAGTCTTAACAGACCAATGTCAGTGGACCTCCTGACTGAGTCAATATTTCTGTGGTATCCAAAAAAAAAGAGAAATCTGTCTAAAAATCTGTCTGAAATCTGTCAGTGTTTAAAACTGCTTAGAAGTGTAAAGCATGAAGTTTGAATTTATGTTGTCTAGCCACAGTTCCCTGTGTTATGTAGTTTTGGCATTTGATGTGGAAACTCTGCACTTGAGCTTGCTCTTAACGCTTTTAACAGACATACAGGTTTTTTTGTGTTAGAATACTTTCTACTATCACTGGTTCCTGATGAATAATATACCCAAAGATATTAGTCAAAGTTGTTTGCTTCTCTCCAGATATATGTTAAGGGTGATTATCAAATATTGCAATAACCTTACAAATGTTATAGTATCAAAACCTTAACTGTTAAACCCTCCTCTTCCCAGGTACCTGAATCTCTAGGACAAATTTCAATGAGAGTTAAGTCTTAGTTTTGTTTGTCAGGTTAGTTATGTTTCCTGATTATACTTGGAATGTTCACTATAAAATTAAGTCTCTTAACTATTTCTAGAATAAATCACATCCTTGTAGGGAGTTTCTTCTTGATGTATTTCAAGTGTTACTTTTTGGTAAGCTTTGTGTTATAAAATTCAGTTCATGAAGACATCTGTCTTCCTTTCAAGTAATGTTTATTACACCTTTTATTAACTAAGTGCAACTACGGAATTTTTTACTGGCATAGCTAGGAAGTAATAGGCCCATCAATGACTGTATTAAGAAAGCAAAGAAATAATCATGGGCATGGACAGGCAAGAGACAGGCCAGTATAAACCTTATATACTGATTTCCAATTCTGTCTTCCTTATAGAAACAGGGATAGTAAAAGGTAGTTTAACCTCAGTGAGACAAAACCACCTGGTTATAGCAATTACACAAAAATGTTCCAATCTGTCCCAAATACGTTATGAAGATATGCCAGATCCTTGATTACCAAATTCCAAAATCCATATGGTATTAATTGAACAAATACACTGGTCCACGTTCCATATTATTTCAGCGTGCTTGTCGAGTTCTCCAGGTGGTTGTGCAAAAGGTGAATTTTTCCTGGAACTCCATTTTAAAAAAAAGTTTAAACAGGAAAGGGAAAAAGTATGATGTTTGTAACCTCCTCCCTCTATGTATTTGCATATGTGCAATCTCTTGGCAATCTCAACTGTCATGAGAAGCAAGATCCTGTAAATGACAATGCATTAGCATGAATTTTTTTTGCACATATTTCTTTTCCCCCGGCTCTTTCCCAAATATGTGAATGAGGGCCTAATATTCTTTTCAGTGAGTGTGAAGGATGATTTTTTTTTTCTTCTCATGTATAGGAGAATATTTATTAAGTCACAAAGGCAGACTAATATTTTAATCACATGGAAATAACATTTTCATATGCTGTTTAACTAGAAAGTTAAAGTTGTATGCTTAATTTTAATTCTACTGTTTCTGAAAAAATGGAAGATTTAAAGCTAAATTCTATTCCTTATGAACAGTTTGGATGAATGACCCATTGCAGAGTGCCGGCAAAGGCTCTACATCATTGTCATTCAGAGTACAGCAAACAGCAGTAGTATGGGTACCCTGTACTTGAGAAGCTTATTTATTTGTTGGGTAGAATCACAGAAAAATAAAATCCGAGTGGAAAGGGTGAGGAGAAAAATGGAAGGCTGCTCACTCTTGAAGACCCATTGAGAAAGGGTGGATTTCCCCTTCACCAGAACTGAATGGCTTTTCTGCTGCTGGAGACAGCATTAGGTTGGTAATTTTGTATAAAAAAATAAATCAGAAGAGTTTTGATGTTGGCTGCTCTTCTAAAGCACTCATCCTCTGTGTGCCCAGATGACCACATTGATCAGTGGTTTAACAGGCAAGAATATTAAGGGAGTGAATAAGAAATGTAGTTGTGCAGGGTAGGAAACTGTTTATTTAAACAGGGGCTGGCCTCACAGTGATAAGACAAAAGGAACAGCATCATATCTTCCCTGGTATAAAATGGATTTGAATAATTACAAGTATGGTCTGAAAAACTGGCTTTTGATCAGGTAATAATTAATATAAATCCTTCTTACAGGCAGTTTGCTCTAAGTATTATGTCTGTCTCATGAGGAATTGAATGTTATTTTTACTAAACACATCCTTTATTAATCAGTTATGCACCTTACTGAATTTCAGGTTGAGAGATGCTAGACAACCTGGAAAAAAATTACATGTTTGTTCTCCCTTATGTGCTTCTTTTTAAGGAGTCTCAGGTTAAAAACATGACTGTAACAATTAACTAGATGAGAGATAAACACATAGTTTAGGTGCATTCTCTTTGATCTTTTTTTACAGGTAGCCTACAAAGATGTTAAGCTGGTAAAAGTAGCTACTACTTCAATATTGAAGTCATTCATGTGCTAACACCACTTTAATTCCTTGTGTGCCAGTACCTTAGAGTTGCTGATATCATTTAAAATATTTAATTATATGCCAAAATTTTTCAATTATGTCAGTTCTTTCACAACAGGGTGTGTCCCTAAATCTTTGGAGTGGATGGCATCTTATTTAGTTAAATCTCAGATACCAAAGGGGATGGCAACAGAGCCTCTCTGCAAAGATGTTTGGACTTCTGGTCCAAGGGGAGAATCCAAGCTCAAGGGTTATTTCTAGAAGCAGAAGAGCTGCGGGGAGTAAACACCCATAGTTGTTTTAGTCAGAAGTTTCCAACTGAAAAATCCTATTGAAAGTTTATTTTGTCCTTGCAATTCTAATTTTAACAGCTCTTTAATGTAATCTAGGATCAGGTAATAATATAAACCATATTCTCTAACTGTCTCTATCCACAGGCCCATTTTATTAATAATATTAGGTATGCAGCTCTTAAATTCCTTTTCTATTACATGATAAATTCCATAGTTTTATGTGATCAATTTACTGTAACACTTAACTAGTACATTTTAGCAGAAATCCTAGCAGTATGCACTGAATAGAAAATGTAGCAATCAAATTCTGAATCTTGTCTTGAGCTACACCTTTCTATTACATTTCTTCTCTGGGAAGAATGTTCAGGGTGATTGCTCAAACATGGGCTATTCCTAGTGTAGCTCACAAGCACACTAATCCCAGCATTTGATAAAGTGCTATTTAGATTTTTGACAATTGTCATGACTTTTAAGTTCCCCTACAAAGAATAATTTCCAGTAATGAAATATGTATTGCTTTCACCTGCACATTTGTATCATTGTTCTGCTTATGGTGTGTTGGACTCAGAACAGAAAATGATAATTGTGGTCTTGAGTTCCTGTGCATAGTTCTTGTCTCAAAATGAAGTTAGCAATGGAAGAAAATTATCATGTGCTTTCTACCGTGCATAATAAATATTACACCCATAAAAATAAGCCAACAATGCAAGATTATTTGCTATATGATTCAATTGTCAGTTAAATACCTAGATAAGTACTTAGTTTTAAGGCTGAATAACTGGGGGAAGAAAGTGTATTTGTTTTGCTCTCATATGAGGAGATCATGAATCCTCTTTTCTGACCAGTAGGCTGAAATGTGAATGCAGCCTCTCTTTTCAATACTTATAGGCAGTGGAGTCATTAATATTTTCTTATTAATGTAAATGAGCTAGGTAAGAACAATTGATTTCTTCTAGGAATTAATTGGACACGATCAATCCCTAAAACAAGTGTGACAACAAGGTCATTCATCAGCTGTTTAATGTTGCAATAGCCTAAGTTTGCCCTTTCAGCTAGAAAAGATGCCGTGCCCTGGAGAAAAGGCTTTTAAATCATTATGCTATTGACAAAAAATTGTGTACTGTTGTCTCTCAAAGGCTCATCATTCTTAATGTTGAGGTGGAAGTCGCTGACTTAAGGTATTTTATAATTGACCTTGTTTATAATTTGCCTTGTTTGGTTTTAGGGCAAAAATATAAAGTATATATAGGAAACTAAGGGTCTTCTCAGCTCTGCAGGGATTTTCAGGCATTAGAAGCAATGTGTAAGGAAATTTCATAATTTAATTAATGTCTAGGTCTTCTACATACTTTTGAGTGAGATGATGGCATTTTTAAATTATACCAGTGAAATATCTGACCCATCACTTTATTTGCTTCAAATTAGTTTGAGCACTGAATTCACCTCCAGTTTGCCAGCATTTTGCTTTTTTGTTAAGAGATTTGCTTTCTCCCTGATGCAGCAAAAGCACCTTCCCTTTTATTCTTCATAAATGTATACAGAATCCCATTTAGCTTCAAAGATAATACACATCAAGGGAACACTAGGATGACCATAATGTAGAAAATAATTGCTAGAATGTAAAACTAGAATTTCTTAGTACTGCTGTAGTAGTCAAGGACTTCCCCCTATTTTTGAATGAGTCAAAATTCAGTAAGGAGACAACCCCCTCCACCTGCAAACCGTACATCAAACTATCATTTAACCCAAGAAAGTAAAAATAAGATCCAGTAGGAGGAAATGAAAGCTTGAAACTCTTAAAAGAAAGATTCTGTTTTCTGTAATGATAAGATTGTCAAGTTAATGGAATAATTTATCAATACCTCCTGTTGTTTTCATTGCTTACTTGCAATCCTCTTGCAGAGACTTTTTGTGTTCCTAAAATGTGCTTTTTATTTCAAGCAAAAGTTTTTTGGCTAGTAGGACCAAGCATATGGCATGGTAGGGAAAAACAAGGAAGAAAAAATAAAGACTGGTGTGTACACTTCCCCAGCATGAAATTTGGCATGCTGGTTCATACCTCATGAGCCTGATCTGTGAGCAGTGAGCGTAGTGTAGAGCACGAGAGTGTAGTGTGGAGCACGTGACTCATAATGACAAAACTGCAATGTGATCATTGTTCAAGACTATTGGAGTACATCCAGTAAATGTGAGAAAGGTTTTATTTGGATCAGACTTACTAGTGCTTCCTTTTGAAAGTAATTGTATGTGTGGCACTGGCTGTAATTGAGCTAGATAGAGCACGAATTTTGGTGCAAAGTGTAATGGACAATATCTCCTCCAAAGCAAGAGGAAACACTGGACTTATTTTATGAAGACCATACAAATGTGTAGGACCATCGATTCCTATGAAAGAAATTTATCATGTGAAAAAAACATTGTTTAAGTGAATAAAATTCTCATTTTCACCCCTTGCATCTGTTTCAAGCCCTCTTAAGATTTTCTTTGTCCTATGGCTTTCTACATATAACAATTGCTACTCCTTTCAGTCTGAGAAGGGGGAAAATAATTCTTATCAGTGTTTAGTGATGTCAAAAACATGTTGCTGACACTGCCAGTTCAAGACTGTTGGAAAAACGAAATAAATTGCAATGGTCTAAGAGGAGCAATTTAAGAAGGTTCATTATCTAAACATATGTACGTGCACACTCCACTAGTCGCTGGACATCTGGAATTACTACAGAAACTTTCAGGTAATGGTGAGCATGCGCTTGCCACTAATTACAATAGGAAAATGCTGGACCCTGTGCACAGCATTGACAAATTGCTCCCTGTGGTATCTAAGATATTTCACTGTTGTCATTACAGCCTCTAGCAAATTCAGGATATTGGAAAAGAGTATGGTGTCTGCAATGTATTAAAGATATTATATCCCTATTTATAGTTCAATTTCATGAATAGAAAATTCCAACAGAGAATGTTTACTGCAGAAATGTTGGAATATGGAGCTTTTAAAGGCAGGTATGTTTATTTTATGGGCCAGGTATTTAGGAAAAAGCAATTAAAGCCACCTTGCTCATTAACCTTTCAGTTCCTCGTAGAGCACTTTAAGCACAAGAAAGTGATTGCATTTTGATTTGTAATGCTTCAGTGAACTGGCCCTTTTCTCTGGGTATGTGTGCATTGTACTAGAGCAGGAGCTCTAAACACTTGCATGTGTCTTTGTTTCACCACAGTTTAACAGATACACTAATCTAAATTCTTTGAGCTCATGGATTCCAAATGCCTTTCACCACGAACTTTGTTCAGTCCTCTTCACATTTAGTTTGCAAAGCTATATCACATGATTTAACTGCATTATCATGGTTATTGCTATTTGAGAAGACACAACAAATTATAACCAATATCAAAAAAGACAAAGATTTTATAGAAATATAGCTTGACTTTTGCACTCTAAATGACAGCATATTATTTCTCCATCACTGAGTATGATGACCACAAGTCAATAAATTCTTAGTTCTTTTAGAAGGTATTGGAGGTGAGAAAAAATGCCAAATTACTTCCCATGTAGTTGGCCTAAGAAATGGATTAGCTGAATCAGAAATCTTATTTTAAAACAGTGTATGTATTAGCAAAAGAGATATCTTGAAAAGTATTTGGCTTCTCAGAAGCTAATGAGAATTAATGTTTTTTGGCAGAGGTGATACTCTCATGTTAATTTTTTCATTTTCATCCAAAGCAATTAAAAATAATAGATAAAAAAGAACAGAGACAGTGAAAGAATTTTTTCCCCTGACTTCTAATTACAGAAAAATTACCCATGTTTGGGATGAAGATTTTTCCTTCAGCCTTCATAAAGGCATATCCAAATAAACCTGAAATACAGAGCTTCTTAAAACGCAAAGGTTTTTCATCCTCTTGGCAGCTGTGACATACAGTCATAACACACCTGATGTATCCTTGTCTCTACAAAACCTCAGACACAGTGGCATTTTGCTCTTTATGTTGAAGTTTGTAACTTCAGTGTTTAGAGAACATTGCACGTGTATGTGAGGTAAAATGTTCGACTACTGATTGACGTCTGGAAGTGACTTTTTCCTGACAATATTAGAAGAGACCTTGGGTTTTCATTTCTCTTTGTATTTAGCTTCATATTTTGTAGTGTGAATTGTCACTGCAAAGGTTGGAAATGTTGATTCTTTTAGTCTCCATTTCTGAGCCTGTTACATGCATACAGCATGACTATAATGGCTTGGTCCAACTAAAGCAACTGGTGGAGAGAAAAGAGATTATGATATGTAGTGGTAAAAACAGGAATTTTGTGTTATAAGAATTGCCATGCTATTTGTATTATTTTTGATACATTTTTACAAAATCTCAGTCTGTAAGCCTGCCTGTACTTCTGGACATACCAATTTTTTTTAAGCTGCATTTTTACTGCCAAAACATGGTTTTCAATTGTGAAATTCTTGATTTAAATGTAACACACACTCAGTTTATCAATCCTTGAAGTCTTGAACAGACATTAGATCAATACTTTGTGTCCGAGGCAGTTCCACGCCTCCAGAGGTGTGGAATAGAATTCCTTAGATGTGTATCCTTCTCCAGTCGTCTTGTACACTATGAAGTATTTTTCCTTAATGGAAAATAAACAACTTTGGCTTCAAATTATGAAATAGAAATTTAAATAAGGGAAATAATTCACCTAAATGCAATAATGTACTTTTTAGAATTAATCTAAGCTGACTGAGGAAAGTGGACTAAAAGTTACTGTTCAGATGTTACCCATCTGAAATGAATACATCAATAATTCTCTAAGATAGCCTATCTTCTGCTGTCCTCCGTGGCTGAAGAGGAGCCAGGCTGCTAAAGACACGGCAGACTGCACAGAAAATATACCAGAGCCACCAATGAGCTAACACAGCACCTAGTGCCAATTCCCAAATAGATGAAGAAACTGTGCATTGCTGGCCTCCTCACTACCATGCCTTGGCTCTCTCTCAGCTCAGAAACAATCAATTAGCAAAGGAAACAATCAATCCTCTTGTCCTGTCATGTTCTTGAATAGATTTATAGTTCTTCGAAGTCAAAAAGTCCCAACGATTTTGTACTAGGGGGATATTCTCAAAAGGAAGCACCCTCTTGCCCCCAAAACCCAAAGAAACAAAGCCCTAATGGAATGAAACTGTTCAGTAACTGTTTTGGAAGTCAATCAGTGAAGGTATTTTGAAAAATATCCAGGAAAACCCCCTAATGTAACAGTAAAATGCCATCTCAGAAAGTGTATCTAAAATTATCACATTTTCTACTTCAAGAAGCTCAATTCTAAGTCAGTGTAACTTATCATAGCTCAGTGGGAATTCTATATTAGCTGAAAATTCAGTTATTGAAGCATCGAAACTCATATTTGAGCAGAAGAGATAAAATCAAATTGTATATATGCCTGAGAACACCAGCATGTTGGGTAGTAACAGAATTGTTTTTTAAGGCTGCCTTTCATCAGTAAAGCTAAGGGGAAAAAAAACAACCAACAAACCAATGACTTCCCCATGAAAAATTAAGAGAGAAGTATTTTATAAACCTTTGTTAGTTTAGCTGTTATGAGGCTATTACCTAACTACCTCATACTAATTTTATTGGCTCATAGCAGATACAATTTGAAAGTATTATGTTACCCACATAAACCATGCATATGGTTCAGAATGTCAGCTTAATTTGTCTGTGGGAAGCTAATATATGGTTCCAGAATAGATATGGTGTATATAAATTATGCAAGGTATTTTCTAATCCCCATAATATTTCAGTGAATGGGACAGTCATTATGTAACAAATGTCTCCTACACCTTCCTGACAGATGGGACAGGAACATTACTGCTTTTCCTTGTTCCTTGAGGGCAGGTCACTCTCTCAGTTCACTACAGTAATGTTGCCACTAATTCTAAAGGCTTCATTCAGATTTCAGCATTTCATTGTGGTGGAAAAGCTACCATTTTCCATTTTTTCATATGAAGTGAATTACCTTTTACCTCAGGAGTGCCAAAGGAATAAGAAAGACACCAAGATGAAGTCTACAACAGTGCATGTGATGAACAATTTTGTTGGTAATATCAAATGTCTATTTGCTTTTTCTTAAGAATTGCTTTTGAACCTCTGTGAAACATTCCAAACATCTTAGTCACCTACTTAAACAAGGACAGATTTGCAATCAAACCTGGAAGTATAAATACCTGATCAAGTGGACAATTGCCACAAATTCCCTGTATCACTGCCCAATTTAATTTATCTGTGCTTCACTCAGCAGACTGATGCCAACATATATTTACTTTCCTTAGAACTTAGTTAAAAGATAAAATTTTTGGGTAATAACTCAATTCGTGTTAAAATTTGTTTTATATTTCACAATTTGCTTTCTGACCACTAGTGTGCTATCACAACTGAAAGAAGTGTAACCTCCTGAAAATGAGCACTTCCTACTTTTACAACTGTTTCAAACTTGTAGCAGAATTTAATACCACTAGATGAGATTGACAGACTGTTTTAGTTAAGCTTTCTCTCACACCTAAACAAACATACCCCACACAGAGTTCTTAGGTAAACAGAATCTGAAAGATTTCCATGCTGTAAAATCAGTAGGTGCGTAGTGCCAGCAACAGCAAATTTTCTTTATATTTTCCTGCCGTAACTATTGGTTTAGAAAAAAAAAAATAAAAAAGGACCTTCAATTCTACACAAATGAAATGGGAACAAGTCTCACATTGTACGTAACCATACTGACACAGGTTTTGCCATTCTATTGTACTGCTTTGGGCTTAGGTAGGGTTAATTTTCTTCACAGTGGCTGGTATGAGGATATGTTTTAGATTAGTGCTGAATATGCTGAATACAGGGTTGACAACATAGAGATGTTTTCATTATTGCTGAGTCAAGGCCTTCTCTGCTTTTCATACAGCCATGCTGGTGAGGAAGTTGGGAGTGCCTGGCAGAATGGGAGGAGACACAGCCAGGACAGGTGACCCCACTGACCAAAGGGATATTCCAGACCATATGACAGCAGGCTCAGGATATGAAAAGGGGGAAAAAGGAGGAAGGGGAGAGGATATTTGGGGTGATGGGATTTGTCTTCCCCTTTTTATATTCCCCTCTTGCTCATGATGGGGCCCTGCTCTCCTGGAAATGGCTGAACACCTGCCTGCGCGTGGGAAGTAATGAATTAATTCCTTGTTTTACTTTGCTTGTGTACATGGCTTTGCTTTCCCTAATAAACTCTCAAACCATGCGTTTTCTAGTTCTTACTCTTCTGATTCTCCTGCTGATCTTATTGGTAGGGCAGTGAGTAAGAGTCTGTGCGTGCTTGGCTGGAGTTAAACCATTCACCTGTTGTAAGTTTTCTTAGAGCAAAGAATTGTCGGTGATAGAGATCTAAGGAGAATAAAGTTATAGAAATATAATTTATTCACATAGAAATATAATCCATTTCAATAGTGTACTTGAAAATCCTCATGGAAACTTAGTGGTCTTTTCAGTGATTTCTTGAGTGTTCCTTCATGTAAATGGCCTCAGGTCTTTCATTCTGTTTGACTGCTACCTGTTTGTGTGCTGCCCTGAATGTTTTGTGTCAGCAAGCAGGCTTATCAGTTCCTCTTGTGCTGTAGATCTTTATTAATAGAAAATGCATAATATTATCTGTTCTGAAATTGCCATTTGTAAAATAATTGACGCTTCAAAGAAAAGAAATATTAAGTATGAACCCTGTTTCTTCTACTGTTACTGGTATAGACCAGTATGGAAAGGAATTAATTGCTTGGAGTCTGCCTCTCCACCCTCTGCCCAATAACAGCAAGCAACTGCTTTCATTAAGTTTCCTGTGTTTTGTTATTGTGTGTCAGGAAACAATAATGTGTACACCTAAAAAAGAAGTGAAATCCTGATACTGTTGATCATGGTAATCTATCTATTGACTGCCCTGACCTTCAGAATGGAGTAAAACTGTGCGGTTTAAGGTAATGTCCAAGGATTTTGAGGTGGCACAGCTGCAGCAGATCCTTGAGACAGAACTTCTTGCCCATTAGTCAGAACCCTATGACACACAAGTGTGGCAAATATACAGGCAGGAAAATGAGATTTGTACTATAGTTATTTCAGGCCACTAAGTCAACATATGTACAGTTAAAGAATTAAAATTAACTAGGTAATTCATGATACTGCTTTTACCACCTACCATAGAAATCTTTATGACATTTAATTATTATCCTAGTATTCATTATTTAAAAGATAAATGAGAATTGAGCCCTGTTAAATATTGTTTGTTTTATGTCCTCAGTGTCCTAACCAAAAACCAGTAATTTTGCTGGCTTCTTCCCCCTTTTCTGCAAGACCTATGATGAATTTGAATATGCAAGTTCTTTAATTAAAATGTTTCCTTTTCTGCTTGTTTTAACATGACATACAGTGTTGATTAACTTTTACTGAGTGTGTTTTGGAAGACTGGTAGTTGAGTTTTACTAATTTTAGCTTTCATAAGGATGTTATCTGAAATTATTTCTTTGACAAGCTCTTATTTCAGAGGTATCATACTACTTGCATCATAATAATGATTCAAAAACTAAATACTTTGTGGTAGGTTGCCACTCTCCCCACGTAAAGAGCTCCTCCCCCCCCCACCCCGGAACTCTTTACAAATCTCTTCCCTTGTGTGGATATGTGAAAATGTTATTTATCTTAAAAATGTGTATCTGTTTTTTTGTTGTTTTTTTGTTGTTTTTTTTTTTAATAGTAATGCAAGCATTCTTACAGTTCTTTGTACTCACAAAGACCCATACCCTAATTTAGAGAGCTTAGTTAAAAAGAAAACTCCTTTTCCTGACTATGGAAAACAAAGAGTTATTCTGAAGTGGTTAAGAGGCAGAAGGGCCGAGGCATTTGGAATGCTGTGTGTAACATGAGAATCCCTCAAGCAGAATGGAGGGACCATGCAGTCACTGCTGCATATTCCTATCTGCCTACAGGGATATAGTTATGCAATATTAAATGCTCTTTTTATTAAACTCATAATATTTTCCTTATTAATTCTATAACCTTTCAGAGAATATTTTTGCACTTATTAACATTAAGATACTGAAGTATATATAATTTTATTATTAGATTTTTATTAAGAATTCAACACTTCAAAAATATTTTTCAAATCCAAAACTGAAGATTATTTTAACTATTAGATGTGTAAATATAAAGAAATTGCATTTTGAAAACAAATTAACAAAAAGTCAGGAGCAAACAGCTTTTTCATGTACAAGCTGAAACTCATTAAGCTTTTGGTAGCTGCTGCCACAGGTAACATCCATGCTGCTTAGTTTGGGTGCTGGGAAGGTGGGTGCTGGTTTGGAAGTGGAGGAGAGCAGCAGCTTGTGCTAAGCAGAGATTTGGCGCCCTCAGTACTGTAGTCTGGGTGATGTTTTGAAGAAGCTGTTTTGCTTTGCTAAAAGAGTGTGTCTTTGCTGAGTTTTTGATGAAACCAGCCTGCCTGTTGGTGTTCTTTAGAAACAGTCTCTGCACTTTTTCATAATTTTATGGCATTCTTTGAGCCAATTCCTGAGCAAAGTGAGCCAGAGGGGCTAATTCCTCTTACACCAGAGGAATCCTATGCATTTTATGCCATATGTGTTTGCTTTCCATGTTCTAAGAGATTTCTAAATGTCCATTTTGTTGGGATTTTTTCCCCCTGTGATTCAGCATAGGCTTGTTAAATGCTGGATCATTATGGATTCTCTTCTGGTGGATTGTGCCTATTGGGCATGAGTGGGATTTGTGGGTAGTATTGATGGTTATTTGTTTCAAATCTACAATAAAAAGTTTCTCTCCTCAATTCTGATTGCAACTTTTGGCTTCCTCCTGATATTGGCAGATTGAAAGAGTTTGTTTTTTTTAAATTTCTGAATTATTTTCTTTGTATCCAGGTGCCACAATGTAATGAGCCTTTAGGGTACTCTTGCCATGTTTTCTCTCTTTGCTTTATGGGCAGCCTTGATGAGAAGGCTCTGGCAGTTTACAGCTGTTTTAAACAGACTTGAGATCAGAATTCTGAAGGGCTTCAGAAAGGTCTGTCCTGCTGGGACACAAACCAGTGTGAGATGACTGCAGGATGTCCAGGCTACTGTGGAGTAGAGAAGTGTCAATGAAAATGTTATAAACAGGCACCTAATAAGCATTGAACTTTCTATGCTTTCAGTATTGATAATAAAAATGTGCATTGTCCCAAAGAGCTGTGTTGTGCAGATGTGGCTTACTTAGGCTTAACAGGAGCTTAAGTCTGCTTAAATGCAGTATTTGAAAATCATATGTGGTGGACCAAGACTGTAGTGCTCACTACTCACTGAATTAAGGGAGACAACTGAAGTTCATTGCACAATGTCTGTTCATACTACAGTGGGGGAGAAATCATAGCCCTTTCTCCATGCTTTTTGTTTGCACAGTTAATACTGCTCATAAGAGCAAATCTCATGTAAAAGACAATAATGAAGTATGTTACATGAAGACCTTCACCTGATCCCACTTACTGGGGCAGATTGAAGGAACTTTTTTTGCAGAGTATTTCCTACAGTATGAACACTCCTACGAGAACAAAGGCCAGCAGTTTAAGACAACATGTAAATTTTCAGGTTAGTTATTTCAATATAATTAAATGTTGCAATCTCTTTTCACATACTTTCATTCTCCCTTAAATTTATTCTTATTTTTCCTAATTCATGTCACTTATGAAAAAAAATGTATTAAATAATGTCAAGCTACTTTTATTTTGAACTCAAAATATTAACCTAGAGTAGTTACACTGGTATGATCTTAAAAGTTTAGCTGTACTTCTAGAAGAGTACTCTAAGCACTTCCTCTATGGGCAAACATTAAAACACATTACTTCCAGAAGTAATATTTCTCTTTCAGTTGTTATGTTCTAATAAAATTTAACAGGATCAAAACATGCAGTTAAAAGTAGACTGGCTATTTAAAACTGTTTAGACTGGCCCATATAGACAAACAGTATGGTTCAGTGGTGCTAACCTGCCTCTTAATAGGATGTTTGAATGGTGTTATGGTAACCTGATAGAGCTAACATAATCATAAAAGATAATTTTTTGTATATTAAGACATTAATAGGTTGCTGTGACATAATATCTGAAGATGCTTTAGCATATTTCTTGTTTAATGTCAGTTTGCAGAGGTTCATCTCATCTTTGTAGAACACTTTCAAATATAGCCCAGCCTACTGGGCTTTACCTATGTAGGTAAAACTACCTATTTGTGTAGACGTTGCCCCAAAGTCTGTCTTCTATTATCCCTTGCAAAACTTTTTTTTTGGTGAAAGAAACAAGGCCAGAACCAGTCAGATTTGGTGTAAAGCCATTATGGGAGCAGCTGAAAGGCATTGAGATTTTTAGTGAACATCAGAAAAGTGACAACTCTGCCCTGAGAAGAGCGATTTTAGTAAATGGAAGAGAGCCCAAAATCTATTGAAAATAAAATAAAATTGAAGGATAAACCTTAGATATTCTGAGGGAAGAATAATGCTGGCCAAGCCACCTCTGCTACTTGTACCACAATAATATGAATGAAGACAAAAAGAAAAAGGTGGGCAACAAGCATCTGTATATTTATCCTAACAGAGATGTTACTCAATAAAAGTCTACAGCAATTTTCATCAGAAAAATAATCTGCATTTTTCTGAGACAATTCACCAGGCCACTCAGACACTATTAGCCCATCTGGAAAGTCATTTTATGTATTGATAGCTGATAACTGCAGGCACTCAAAACAAGAAAATGTGGTACACTTGTCTCTGTATCTTGGTTATCACTCTGCAGATAGATTCATAGTACCAAACAGTTCAACAACAGGAAATGCTCTTTTATAATTGTGATATGTTATTGTCTATATGTGTTTTGTTTTGGTTTTTTTACCTATCAATTCTGTTGGTAAGTTGATTGGTATTACAATTAATGACCAGTAACTGATGAATTTTGGGTGCCTCATGTTTTGAAAGGTGGTGATATGTCAGCGACATTCAGAGATTTTATTTTGAAGTTCTGACATTTGTGTGCTGCATAGTAAACTTCACCCTCTTTCACAAAAAAATGACGAATTGAAAATCTGTGTAGTATTTATTTTGTAGTAGTTTGGCACTCGGAAGTGAAAAATGAAAGGACTTGCTGAGCTAAATCATTGGAGTTGTGTGTGGTAGGATGGTTGCCAGTATCACGCAAGTAGGCTATTAGGAATAAGTATTGATGTACTGTGTTTAGTATTCCATGTAATTCAGTACCCTTTTTTAGTAACTTCTCATATGAAATCATTTGCTAAAGTACCAGAGATTCAATATGTATCTGTCTGGCATAAGTGTGTCCCATTCACAATTCAATTCCAAGCAATATTTTTATATTAGAAACCAGCAATTTGGTGCATGGCAGGAAATTCTTGGTGTTGGCTATTGTAATGTTTGTTTTACTACTTTGCTAAAGTCTGGTGACCAAACTTACGTGAGTCAATGCAGTTTTTTTAAAAAAGGAAAATTTCATTCTTCTTTTTGAGGTTTGTTTAATAAAACCTTGCACAAAAAATAATTTTTAAAAAATTACCTTAAATGTTTTTAAGATTTGAGATATCACAGTACAGCAATTTTTAGTTTAAGTACTTTTGAACGAGATGACTTATTTCTTTTATCTTCCAGATGTCAAACTTTGTAATTGTTCCTTTTGCCACTGGGCTAGTAAGCAGTCACTGAGAGATATTTGCCTGGCATCTCTCTGCTTAGGCTGCAGCTTTACAAATAACTGCTCATAACTTCTCGTCCCTTGGCTGAGTTATAAATACTTTCAGATTGCCAGCTGCACTGTGATTTTACAAATATCTTAAAATTATGAGCTTACTGGCATGCAGCTAGGTGAATGCAGTTATAAATGGTTTATACTCAAGGAAAAATTCTGAATAGATTGGAATTCTTTACTTGTTGAAGTAATCTAATGTTAGGAAATTAGGGCCTGTGGATATTGCTTCTATTCCCACCATTGCCACCATCTGACATCTGTGAAACTATCTTGTGTCATCATCTTCTCGGAGTTGTAAAGATCAACCACCTAAAATGCTTGTATCTGCAGTGGGTTTGTAGGAAGAGGTGATGAAGGAACAAGAAAATGATAGCTGTGGGCTTATTTATAGCACAGAGTACTTTCCAGTTTTTGTTTAGTGAAACTTTTAGGATGGCTACCTCTTAGAGAGCATACCATAATAAATCATTTCTCGCCTTACTAGATGGCCTGGTGAAGTTTTTGGTGGTAACACCCAAAATGGGGAGTACAGAATCTTGTTTCTAGAAGGTCTGTGTACACTAAGATCATGGCTTCTTGTGTATTTAGAAAAGCAAAAAAGGATGGATATCTTGAAAGCAGCTGTGAGTTATCTTTGCATAGCTGAAATCAATAGCAATTGCATGTATCACTCACTTGGAGTTGCCTGCTGACACATTTCTACATCAGAGAATATTCAGAATATTAATATTTCACAGATTTCTTCATTTTTGCAGATTTAAGATCCCTGATAATTTAGTGCTTAGTTGGAATATCAAATTACA
>PYHW01009667.1:237441-266543 GCA_013186435.1 Turdus rufiventris | reverse complement strand
CATGCCTGTGTCCTTGTAGCTCACAGGTTCTCCTAGTGCTCTCAGAGCCTGCAATGCAGCTTGGAAATGCATTTTTTAAAAGCAGCAAATTTTAGGTATAATTGATTTATTCATTCTCTGTGGATAAAGGACTTGTTGCTTGTCTAATACCACCACTAGGAGAGCACCAGCCCTTGACTTCCTCCCACCAGTCTGGATAGCTACCAACCTGTAGGCAACATCCAGATGGCTCAAAATATTTATTTTTAATTGTTATGTGAAGCAAGTTCAATGAACAGCTTGTTCTACTCCCAGTTAAAAAACATACGGAAGATAGGGAACAATAGGGTAGTGTAGGACAAAGAGAAAGTCATAAATGACCACTGCTCGTTTTCATTCTCTTTCTTCAGCAAAAGACACAATAGGTTTCATGGTCAGGAATTACATGAATAGCAGAAGACCCTTATATGTGGAAAGTTTTAAGTTACTGATATTTTGATTTTTTTTAAATATTCAAGAGTCCTCTCAAAATGGTCTTGAAACTTTTTTGTCAATTCATACATTCTGAGAACTTGGGGCAGGCAAACAATTGCAAACAACTGCAATTTCATAAAATAACACAAGAGCACTTTTATCTGACTGGCAAAACCACCTTCACTGATGAAGATTTTTTCCTTCTCAAACTTGCATTTTGATGGAAGTATCAGGCCATGATGCTGTGAAGGAACACTTGTGTCTTTAATTACTTGGGCAAAGATACTAAATTCCTTTGGTTGACCTGCAATTAAACAAGTTATACTTGCCTCTGTCTTATTTTTAAAGAATTCCTTTGGTTTCAGTGGATGCATTCATGATCTTTTGGAATACCTGAAATTAACCTCATCTGGGTAGGTGCAAGCTATTATTTTAAAACTCAAAGGATCTGAAACTCTTGAAAATAATACCTGTGTTTTAGACTAAAATTTTGACTGCACCTTGTATAATCCTGCACAGTGTGATCTGGCTACTGATAAGACTACAGATGCTATGCTATGGGCTTTCACTACAGCATGCAAACCTCAGGAACCAGGCAGGAGCAAATGATATTATTCTTATTATCCTTATAAGTAGATGGTTCAAAGCTGGTCTACATACATCACCAGAAATTCTGATCATGTTTTTATACTTCAAAATACTCATAATCTTTAGAAGCAATGATCTATAAGTGGCAATCTTTATATTTACTCCTGGAAAATCAATTGCTATGACTTCTGTGCATGCAAGTAGTTTTTTAATTTATTCTGTCCTTCAAGCAGGGAACCTTTGTTTAGCTCTGTCTTATATTCTGACTGATCTTTTGTAATCTCTAGGTCTTATTTTTTCTATGAGTTCTCAGAATTTTCACAGACTTTATGAAGTTTCGCCTTCCTGACTTACAGCCTTAGTGCTAGGATATTTAAAGAGAACTGGAAGGTCAATATTTTTTTTCCTATTGTAAGTAAGTAACAGACAGAAAGCAGAATACTTTGAAGAGTACTTAGAGTTCAGAGGGTTAGCAAGTGAAAAGAACATCCAGTCTATGTATTCAAGAAAAAGAGACGAGTCATGTAATGTCTCAGGCTGGGCAACACAATTTATTTTGTCCTAATGAACTACTCTTCTGAGGAAATATATTAATACAAATTCATCTAATATTCTCAAATACCAGCACCTATCTTGAGCCATATAGCAGTTTCTAAACATGAGTTAATTTCAGAACACTTTAGTAAAATTCCCTAGGCTGGAGTGATTACTGTAAATATGCTTTCCACATAAAGAAGCACCTTTCCATGTGTTCTCAGGATAACATGTGCTTTCATTGAGAAGGATGCTTTATTGGATAAGCACTGGAGAGAAATTCAGGAAAACTCAGATTTCATCCAACCTTGCCATTAGGCAGTGAAACTAATTTGATCAAGTCACTTCATATTCCTGCACCTCAGTTTCTGTATGTATGAACTAGGGGTCTAGTGCAATCCACGTGAGGTTCTATTACCTAAGAAATTCTGTTCCATTTTCCTTGTAGGGGTAGAACATTCCTTCTCTCTCCATCTTCTGAGAGTATTTTAAAGTTCTTCCTAATAGCTCCACATTAAGCAATTAAAGATAAGTGACCTTTTAGTAAAAAATATTTTGTTCTGTTAAGAATGGCAGTCTTTCAGATACAGTATTTTTGTACAATTTTGTTGCTACTTTTGAATTTTAAAGCTTCAGGATATCATAATGGCTTATGGTTTTGTTGCTTTTTGAGCAGATATAGAATAACTACATTTTCACTTTCTCTTCTTCTTCCATGAGTTTTTCTGTGGTTTAATTTATGAGTGTTTGGGCAGCTGTTGATCAGCATGCTCTCACTCTTTATTTTCCCTTCATACATACAGCCCTTTGGCTTCTATAATTTTTTTATATCTATATATGTGTATGGTTGAATGCAAGTGTACATATAGTTGTGCACCTCTGTGTATGACTTCTACATCAATTATGTACTAGTAGCCATCAGTCATAAAACCTTGAGAATGAAAGCCCCCAAACGCCAAGGGAAGGGAGTTCTGGCTTATAAATCAGCATGATTTAGATGTAAGTGCTTCCTTGCCTGTGTTGGGATGAAGCCTTAAGTCTGAAGTCTGTTGACTACAGGAGATCACTAATCAAGGCTTCTTTGTCTTTTATTGGCACTTAGGAATGCTTCACTTCCCCTGCATATGAGAACAACAGGTAAATACAGTATGGGACACTTAACTTACCTGTACATCCAGAAAAAATAAAATTACTCTGTATTTTCCAGGATTTTAAATAGCAAATAAATAGCAAAGCTATTGTACATCTCAATGTTCTGCCACTAGAGAGCACCAAAATGTTTGGTTGTAATGGACTGATTGCATTAACTTACCTTGCCCTAAAATAGTGCTCTTTATATGTTGTACAAATCTCCTCTAAAATGTCTGCATGATTTTGGCCCATTTTTTATATACTTTCTAATGAGAAAATATCTGCTTCTAGGTATGTCATATCAGAAAGTATAATTTAGATGTTAGACTTGCAATAGTTAAACCCCAATTCTTTCACTGTTCTCACAAAATGAATTTGCTAATTCTGCCAACAGACATTTTGAACAGATGAGTTTGTGGGACTTGATTTTATTGAGCAAGTGGAAAGTCGAAAACACAAATTATTATTAGAGACAGAATTCTGACTGTTTTTTCTAGATAGAATTGCAATTAATTGGATTGTTTCAGTGCTTGAGTTGAGAGACAAAAATCTGATCCTGACTTACTGCTAAAAATGAGAGGTGCTCATTAAAAAGACATGAAGATTTCAGATACAGACTTCCTTGCTTGCTTTTCTGTGTTTGCAGCGGTAATACTGCAACCTAAACTTGGATGCAAATGCTGATTCAGCTGTGCCTGAAAACAGGAGAACATGTAACAGAATGAAATTTTATTTCCACTTTTAGCAATAGCAAAGCTTCTATTGTAAAGCCAGGATTTTTATTCTCGGTGTTGGAGGAAGAAATATCTTTAGCTGTGGGGGGTGTATTTACCATTCAAAAGGAATTGTAGATTTTCTTTGCTATTCAGAAAGATTCTCCAGCTCCTCATCACGTGAGGATCTGTACTCTATTCCTGGGTTTGCAAGGTTCACCTTGATGGCCACAACATCCCAATCTCCATTCTGTCACCTCATAACACACAAGATCTAGAGTAAGCTGAGCCCCTGAGGGTGTCCTTTTTAGTCAAAGGATGTCAGAGAATGCCTTTGTCTCACAGAAGATGTACAAGAGAGTAGATTAAAAATGTGTGACAATAATACGGATAGTGGTTGTTCTCCCAGTCCTGAATTGGGAAACTTAAGTGATACTGAGTGTCTGAAGAAATATACATATATATATACACATATGTATACAGAAATATTCTGGACTGGAATGGCCAGAGATGCATGGGTTCTAAATGAGAGATGCATGGGTTCTACTATCATAGCCAATAACCAGTACATGTTATTTCAAACATTAGGTTTTGATTATTGTAGAAATAAAGACCCAGTCTTAATAGTCTACCAAGAATCCTGATTTCTGGAATTTAATTTCAACTTTGTGAACCTTTTAACTGTACATTCACGAATAAGTAAGCAATAATATTTCAGTGTATTAATCACAGGTCCAAGCAATAGAGAACTCTGCTTCTGGACAACACAGCATTATGTGTTTTAAATATAAAGCTGTCTTTCTAATTGCAAACATATCAGTAAGAACACTGCTTATTCTTTTTTTTCCTGAAAAATGATCCCAACTCTGTAAATACTGATCAATCCTGGGCTGAAAATGCTAATTTTAACGTTACAGGACCTAATTTATCTGTAAGAAGCATACTGAGACTTTAGTTACCTAAATGCCTAAAGGTTGGATATAATTCATGGTGGTTGCACACACATCCAATAGATGATCCTAATGGATTTTAGAAGTACCAAGCTTCTATTTCTATTGAGAAAATAAATATCTTTCTTAAAGTCCATAAAAAGAGGAACAAAAAAACCGATAATAATCACCAGCTTGTACAAATCATGAGGATCTGCAAGACTTGGTATTAATTTCAATAAGTTTGATTCAACCAAGTCCTCAGTCCAGAAAATAAAGAACAGAATATGCCAAAACATGTGAGCATAAAAAATATAGCCAAATACATCTGCTTTAGAAAATCCCTTAACTATAATTTTTTGTGTAAGTATCTTCTTAGGTACGTCTTAGGGATCATTCAATAGCCAAGACTTGTGTTCTTAAGTTTAAGCACTTGATGAAATACTGTGATGAATTGTTACAACCTGATAAAAGTGGGCCAATTGCCTCATCCAGAACCATCCAGAATTCAGAAAAAGCTTGAATTCACACATGCCAATTATTTATTAGAAGGGAAAACAGTTTTAACTATTCTTCTGGTGATATCACAGAAGCAAACCAGAGAATCGTTTAAATTGGAAGAGAACTTTTAGATCATCAAGTACAACATTTAACCGAGAATTGCCAAATCCACTGCTAAGCCATGTCCCTAAGGCCAATCTTTTAAATAGCTCCAGGGATTCCACCATTGCCCTGGTCAACCTGCTTCAATGTTTGACCACTCTCTGGGTGAAAAAATTCTTCCTAATATCAAATCTAAGCCTCCTCTGGTGCAACTTGAGGCCATTTCTTCTTGTCCTGTTATTTGCTACCTGGGAGAAGAGGCCGATTTCCACCTTGCTACAGTCTCCTTTCATGAATTTGTGGAGAGAGAAGGTCTCCCCAAGTCTTCTTTTCTCTCAGCTGAGTCCCCCAGCTCCCTCAGCTGCTCCTCATCAGACTCGTGCTTCAAAACTTTTACCACTTTGATTGCCTTTCTTTAGATACTCAAAGTTTTCCAAGGTGACTAAATACTTTTTTTCAGAATTGCATTTTAATGTAGTCTTAAAAATGAAAATAATATTTCTGTGTGGTGAGAATGGAGTCTTTTTTTCCAAATCTGTTCCTTCAAGGAATTATCTAGATACACTTTTTGATTATTCTTTTTTTATACCATTTATTTACTGCATGTGTTTACATTGGAATAGAGATTTAAAGGATCATTTTCATTTATGTTTTAAAACACATAATCCAACTACTTCTCCTCAAATAATATTTTTCTTGGCTGTGTTTAACTCACATTGCATCTGTAGCAATAAATATCGAATGAAGAAAAAAAAAAAGGTGAAGGCAATCCATTGTAGTAATTAGATTACTCTGGAAAT
The DNA here is from genome assembly GCA_013186435.1 of Turdus rufiventris. Classification (NCBI taxonomy): domain Eukaryota; kingdom Metazoa; phylum Chordata; class Aves; order Passeriformes; family Turdidae; genus Turdus; species Turdus rufiventris. The sequence continues at coordinate 260,792 of PYHW01009667.1, read as the reverse complement.
AAAGCGGTGGATCACTAAAATCTAATTTGGAAGTGATGAAGTGCATGTGATTGCCAAGTAATTATTTCTGCACAGTCGTTGTCCATGGGGAGAACAGAATTACTGGACACAACACAATATTCATGAGGCCATAGTTTGACAACCTCATGAACATGCAGAAACACTGGTCTTTCGAGGACATTTTGTGACAATTTGTATTCATCCAAAAGTCTGCAGTAACATGTGCACCAAAATCAGTTTGTGTTGGCAGTTTTGTTGCTGTTTATTTTTGTAGAATAAAACTTGATTGTGACCTTATGATCAGAATTTAACTTCATGTGTTGACTCACTTGCAGAACATGAAGAGATGTTGGGGGAGACATAGAAAGAAAAATGATGCAGTTATGGAGGTATGGAACATTTAAATTCTGCTGGTAATATTATCTGAAGTTGTTTTTAGGCAAAGGGAAATGTAGAAATTGCAACCATGACTCCATGATTATTAAATGTGATTAGATTTTTATATTGATATTATTTTAATTCTATTTCACACTTGTATTTCAGATCCAATTTTTACTAATCTAAAATAATGAATTTTTCTTCAGCAAGAAGAAAAATATCTCATTGTAAAGTTAAGAGAAAAGATTGAAGCATAGATGCACCAACCCTATACAAGGGTCTTGATTCCATAAAGTATGTAACAGCATCAGAAATGCAAATTTTATCTTAATTTTAAAAATCATAATTTATTTTATACAGTTTTTGTTTGCAAGATCTGTTCATACACAGTGCAGATCTGCTGAGTATTCAGAGCTTCCAGCAAAGTCCTGCTGGTAGCTGGAGATGAGCTTATTGGTAGAGTGAAGCAGAATACCTTATTAAGGTGAGCAACTATTCTCTATTCTGAAAACATTGTATTACTGATGCTGCTTGAGAAGGAATTAATTTTTGCTGCATACTTCTTATTTGTAGGCAATAGCACTGTAACTGTCCCGGTATCTAACTACAATGATACCATAGCACAAATAGTGAGGAAGCATTCTACTGGGATTTGCTCACATCCTACTAACTTGACTCACAGAATCGCGGAAAAATTAAGTTTATGGAGGCTGTATGGTCCACTCCCATTTCTCAGGTAAGGTCATCTAGAGCAAACTGTCCAAGGTTTTGTCCAGAGGGCATTTGAATATCTCCAAGGTGAGAGAACTCCATGAGCACTCCAGTAAACCTGTTCCAGGGCTCAGTCTTTCCACCCCTACTGGTAGACACAATGGTGCTCATTTTAGGTGTCCATAGGGATCAATTGCCAAGTCACGCAGTATCTACTTCAAATGAATGCAAAACTGTCTCTAGAAATTGTAAAAACAAATGAACAAATGAAAACACTACTACTACCACCACCACCAAAATTGATGTCAAAGTCCACATTTTGTCATTCTACTTTATCTACTTTTAGATCAAAAATACCACCTGGTTAAGGTGAGCTCTGCTTCTGCAGATACTAATCAGTGTTGTAAACTAGGCTTCCAAATGGGAAAGTTAAGGACATATATTCTTCTAATAGTTCTTCATTCTAAAGTACTATAAACTAATGGTTGCTCTGCTTTTACTTTATAAGAATTAGAAATTATGCTGGTGCACTGGTTATGAACTCTTTGGAGCAGCCTTTGTATGTTCCAATTGGATTTGAGGTTCATCTGTTTAAGAATTGACTCACTGATGAGATTAGAGACAACTTTGTGGAACTGCTTCATGCCTGTTCCCACTTCCTCATCAGTGATTTGAAATACTCAGCTGGTAGATTATGAATATTGTAAGGGGTTGTCTTGAAAAAACTCTGATGAATTAATAGAGATTTCTTGAACTTCATTCCTAATAGAAAATACTGATTCCAAAAATAGCATCCTATGACTTGAAGCCATTTCATTGTTTAATCAGTAGGCAAAATTCACCCCTAAAGTGTACAAAGTTTTTCTGATATCGTGGCATGAAACGTTCCAGTATTTTTGTTTTCCAAATTAGTGACTTTTTTGTAGAAATTTTTACCTAAATTTTTACTCTAAGTGGTAGATTCATAGGCCCTTATGCTCATTTGTAGTGTAATCTCATGGAAATGTTTTATCAGCAAATGCATTTGCTCCAGGCAGGGGTGTTACCTCCACCCTCTTGGATGAAAGTGAAATGTGATTCCAAAAGCATTTTCTGACTGGCTTGGCAAAAATAATCTGATTTAAAAGCCACAAAGTAAACTAAAGATTAATGGTAATGAGAATAGGAACTCAGATTGAGATTTACGAATTATTTTTTTTTTCCTGATCCTGCTTTGCTGAAGTCAGTGGGAGGAGATAGAATCAAGGCTCAAAACTTCAATTTTCTAAGCAATATTTGAAGTTTCAGCTAGAAAGATTTGTGTGCAATTGTTTATACATGCATTTGCAGAACTGAATTTTAACCAAGATCTGAGTTTAGAAAATGAGATGTGGAGCAGTATTGAATCACTTATATTGCATTTAGACCATACAATAAGGTTTAAGTACTGTGGGATACTATGGTACACATCTCAGTAATGGGATAACCCACCACACTGAAGCAGACTTTATAACTACTTACTGTGAAGTGTCAAACTGCTCTCTATTATGGGATTTTAGAATAATCACAGTGAGCCGAATGACAGCAAGGGTACAATTTTTTTCCTTTAGAATATAATCATATATTGAAACAAGTGATAACAAAAACAATTAATTACTTTTGAATTCTGAAGGAATTCTGAAAAAATCAGCTGTCTTAGCCAAATTAGAAGGAGTATCTATATTCCATAATTTTCACATATGAAGAAATTAGAACAGAAGTGATGTGTCAGAGCAATAATTTTCTTTCACTTTGTCTTCTTCCCATACTTTGCCTTCAGTTGACCACCAAATGTGTCGTGCTTCCAGTCTGTGACTGAGACCAAAGTGCTCCAGGCAGTTGCTTGCCCCAAGAAAAATCTGGGGTAATTAATATTCCTGCTACCAAGTGTTTGGAAGTTGCATGCAGTTGTCACAGGTTGGAACCACATCTTGCATCACCCGGTATACTACCAATGAGGAAATGAGAACTTCTGAGTTGATTTGTTTCCAAATTGAGTATATACACTCATATATAGGACTAGAATGAATTGATTCTCCAAAACCAGGTGGTGTGAATGCTATTGAAATGACATTTCTCATCTAATTTCTCCTGTGGCTAGGAAAAAACCCCAAACAGTCTTGTAAATTAGAACATTTTGACTTTGATGTGCGAGTGGTTAGGACCAGATCCCTGTCATACCTGTCTACTGTCACTGAGAAAATAAGTTGGAAAGATAGCATTCTTTCCTGCTGGCGTAATTACTTTGAGTATTAAGTCAGCGAATAAAAAATGTGCAAGAAACAGAGGAATGTAACCTGACCCTGTACCTAAGATTTGTTACCTAGCTGCTGGCATAGGTGAGAAAACAAAACCTTAGCCCTGAAAAGGAGGGTTTTAGATGAAGTTCTGCAAGAAGATATTCCTATGAAATAGATTTTCTGCTTTTCACTTAGGACAGACATTGAGGAGGTTAAAAATATTTTTCTGTTACTATTGTCTCACTTGTTTATAGAAGAAATATATAACAAATCAGCCTGCAAAGGCATTGTCCAAAATGGGGTACAGCAGTATATTCATATTGTCCTTCTCTGCTGAGGAAAGTAATTGGAAGTGTATCTTAATTTAAAAGACGTTTAAAAATAAATCATTTCATCTTATCCCTCTATATCTGAATTTAATCTGAAAAGCAATATTTTGCACTGGCTTCAGTATGCTTTTTATCAGGACTGGGATTGTTTAAGTCAAGTGTCTTGCCATCTGAGGAACTTGTCAGAGATGCTACCTTCTCACTTCCACTGCTTGTCCTCTCTCCTGCAACCCTTTAAGGGAAGGATGGTTCTTTTCCTGCATGTTGTGAAACCTGCGCTATTTACAGGTGGTAAAAATCAATCACTATTTTTAGTTTCACGTGGCAAAGTCATATTCTCATGAATAAGTAAACTAACAGAAAGATGGGATTTTAAAGTGGTTATCGTTGGCTTATTATCTTTCCACTTAGTAGATAGAAAGAAACAAAGACCAGCACTACATATTTTGAGAAACCCTGGCCTTGGTATGATAGATCTCATCCACATAGTATTAAGCCTGCCTCCTTCAACATAAACTTACAAGTGGAAAGTCTTACTTTGGGATAATGGCAGCCATGTAGTATTTGCAGTGTTTAATTCAGTCTACTTTGGAGCTGACTGAGATCCATCCCCAGTCCAGGTACCTACATATCTCCATTGATTAAATTGAGCCCAAAATGTTTTACATATAGAAAAGAGAGATTCAGGAGTCACTAAATATTTCTGAATTGTTTTTTGGCAAAGTTCTTCCCTCATCTCCAAACTGTAAGATTAAGGACAGCTTTAGTACTAACATTTCCTCTACTCTGAAGAAATGCTGTTAACAGTGCTGGGGAGGATTCAACACCTTCCTTTGCTGTCTCTGGGGAGTCTAGCTGCTTCAGAACATGCAAATGATATGGGGGTGACACAAGAAATGCTGCTATTTTCGACATCTGAAAATATTAATCAAATACATCATTGTAACAAGAAAAGCATCATTTACCAAATGATCAATAAAAATACTTTGAGAGTCCATTTTCCACCATCACCATATCAAAGCTACAAAGGACCTCCACTGCTTGCAAAGTGATTTAAATGGATTTCTTCTTTGTTTCTGGTCTGCCACTTTATGTGATTTCTCTAACATAAATGTATTTTAAACTGAAAACCTTGACTGAGTGTCCTAACACTGCAAATTTATTTGTGTTTTATAGAATTACATTTACAGGCCTGGTATACTTATAAATTGTATTTTCTCAAGCCAGTTATGAGAGTGTAATGGGTTAAATTAATCAGGCTATATAAATGTGAGCTGAACATATGGTCAGGCCCTCTGAGAGTTTTAAAAAACAAATGTCTGCTAAAACAAGTAAAGTCCAGCTTTTTGTGAGTATGTTGTCAGCAAGAAAAGAGCCCTCCTATTTACCACAATGAAAAAAAGGGGAACATCTGCAATTATTTCACTTCTCTAGTTGCATACAATGAAATGGGAGAAAAATTAATGTTTAAGTAGGGACAAAAAGGCAGAGAGGTGGAAAATCTATTTGGAAAACTGGTGTAAAAAGTTGTAGGAGAGAAGAAATACTTAATGGCTGGACTTGCAATAAGAAAGAGAAGAACTCTAAAATGTAGGTCCTCAAAATGCTGTGAAAGTTTAGTTTTTTAATCAAATAATTTTTGGTTTTAGTCCTCATCGCAACACCAGACTAATGCAATGAATTTGAAAAAATCCCCTATCTTCTAAAATTAAATGTCTGTCTTAAGATCCTTACCAGTTTTTGGACTGCAAGTTTTAGAACTGATCAAATATACCAGAGGTTTTTTTGCTATTTGACAGATAATAAAATAAATGCCTGAACTGTGTCATCTGTATGATCTCTGAGTAAAAGATATTTTTATCTCCTCTTTCTTTCATTATAAAGAACTGCTTTCAAGCAAAAAATTTCTGGTGTGGAAACTTATTTTATTAGAAGAAATTTTAACCTAAAAGTTTTGATTTTATTTTTAAAAACAACATCCATTGCTCTGAAAATATATTTGCCAAAGAGCAAATATTTTTTCTGGTGTCCTTGAGACACTGCTCTGATCTGACTTCTGAATTGAAATTAAGTTGGAGTTGATTGTGATTGAAGACTCAAGAAGTCATAGGTCTCCTAAACAATAGACAAGGAAGTCTATTTTGCCTTATTGGATTTTCATCTACAAGCAAAAAATGCTGCATTTTATCTCTAGGTTGTCAATTTGAATGGGGGCTGGAACAAAGAAGTCAAGGACACCATAGCCTGTTGAGAATGAAGCATCCTTTTAGGGTCCTTTCTTACATGTCCCCTTTTCTCTCCAAGTAATGACTGAGACAGCAGACAGGAAAATGTGTTCATTGAAGAACTGTTTTTTTATTAGGCCTGATAAATAAAGGTCCATTGACCCTCATAATCAAATTAGTATCTTTGTAGGGTGAATCAAAGCTAAATAATACAAACAAAAGCATTTTGCTGCCTAATAGCTGTTGTGATATTATTTCTTTTTCCTACCACAAGAAGTTTACTGCAAGTATTGACTTTAATTCGCTGGCAAAGCTTATATGTATTGAGTATGTCTAGGATTTCTCTCTCTTTTCAAGACTATTGAAAAAATTAACAGAGAATCTTTGAAATCTTTAATTTCCATATTTAGTCTTTTCACTGTGCCAAAAGGGTTTCTCTTAGGAACCAGTGAAGCAAATTGATATTATCCCATTAAAAGTTTAAAAACCTTTTCCCTGCAAAGTGACTGTATACATAATATTTTTAATATGTATACATAATATTTATTTTAAATTTTTTATTGAGTAAATAGTTTGAGGCATGCATCAGTTTTGAAATTCCATATATATCACTGAAACAATTTCTTGTATTATCTTCTGATAAATTCAGATATTTTCTGTAGCCTATGTAAGATCCTTCATTACCTGGATCCAGTTTTGTGCTGCATTAAGGCAGAAGGGACCTCAAAGGCAGAACTGGCATATTACTAGTGGCACAGTAGAATGTATGTTTTTATTGAAATTAGCAATGAGTTAGTGTTTTCAAATGGCCATTGATCTGTTCATGTCCATGGAAGTTACTACGGTGACATAGCAGGGAGCATGGAGTATCTTGAAAAATCATTTGTTGATAATTGTCACAGAAGAGAAAGCCTGCAAAGCAACCTCTTAAAAGCCAAGAAACAATTGCAAACTAACCAGTCATACAGAAGATGCAGAGGCATCATACAACTCACTGACTTGCAAATATGACAGAGATAAATTTGCATCCACTTTTACTCATATGCCATGACAAATTGAAAATATTTAAGGACAAACATAAAATTCTTCCTTTTTAAATAAATCTTCCTAAAATCAGGGCCTTGTTCTACATATCATCCTCCTAACTCTGTCAATATTTAGCCTTTCAAGCATAAAAAATGTGTTTTACTTACAACATAATTAACTAACTGTAAGAAAACATTAAAATTAATAGGATAGTAGTGACAAAGGAGTAAAAATTACTTCCACCCCCACCCTTCAAAAAGCATTCAGAGTATTGAATGACATGTTCAGGTTGTGTTTTGAAAAAAGATTTGTGAAACGAAACCAATGGCTTATAATTTCTGTCTGCAAGCCACTGCAGAGTTAATACATATGTTAAAATGTGCACAATGCGTCTCACTTTCCACTAATGAGATTTCAAAATCCATCCTGATTTGCTGCTGTTTACATAGGGAAATGAAAAAATTGATTGGCTACTTCCTTCCCTAGATTTCTGCACCTTGCCTGGCTGCTTGCCGTGACTAGGCAAACCTTGGAGCAAGAAGCAGGCTTTGCAGCAGCAGGGGCTGTGAGGAAAGAGGCTCTGGGATCAATTAAAATGTCAGGCTTTTCCATGCTGGTTTCCAGAGCATCTGTGCATGATTCTACATAAATTTAGAGAATTAAAGTTTAGACAAAGGTAAATATTTTCATGCTTTGCTTAGCATCGCATTAAAATGAGGATATGAAATATGACAAGACCATTCAGACTGAAGCTGTGTTTACAGTCTCCATTTTGTTTATTTACATCCAATTCCTTTGTTATTGCTGTTATATCATAACTATAGGCTTTTTGAGTCACTGTTTGGGTGCAGACTGTATTTGGAAGTTTAAATCAAACCACGCTAGCTATTGTGAAACAGCATGAGAAAAAAAACCACATTACCTTAGCAAAGAGATGGGGTTTTTTATACATCGTATCTTCTTGGAGACGCACAAATAATTTTCTCAAAAAACCTTTCTAAGTAACAAGAAAGCAAAAGAAAATATTTTTCTAATCATCACACACTCAGATAAATTCTGGTAATTCTTTGTCTTGGCAGACAATTTCAATATTCAACACCCTGGCCAGCACACTCCATTAGAAAAACCCTTTGTTTTGAAGGAGTCAGCAATGCTTTTGCAAATGAAACGTATCTTCCCCTCTTCATCTCAACAATAATCCATTCCTGCAGGCATACAGACTGTCTCTCAGACCCCTCTGGCATGCACTACAAAAGATCAAGGTAGAGGAAGACGCAGCACCTTTTGTTGCTGGGCATAGGTGGGGCATGGAAGCAGATGTCACAGGGAAGTGATGGGATACTGCCACTCTGCTTGGAGAAAGTGCTGTCAATATGAATAAGCAATTGGAACTGAGAGAAGACACCCCAGAAACAGATTTAGAATTAAAAAATAATGAAATGCTGTTTAGAAATGATGGAGACAGCATTGCAGTTAAATCCGAAAGGGTTACATATGAAAAGTCCAAAAAAAAACCAAAAAACAAACAAAAAAAAAAAAAAAAAACGTGGTTCAGAAAAACAAAAAGGCTTGCCTCAAAATAATACCTAATGAAGACTGTCTGTGGGTCTCTTATGTTACCAGATTCTGATATTTATCTAAGAATAATGCAATGCTTTAAATATTTTCAATATTCCTTTGAGCCATTCGACTCTATCACTCACTTTTCTAGCCTTCTTCAAAGTTCTAACTGAAAGAGTTTTACCGTCATTCTATAACCAGAGACTATAAACCATAAAGGTTCCTAACTGAATTTGACCTACTGAAGTAAGTTTGGTGAGAATGCAGCAGTTTATGTTGCTCAGAAGTATGTATGACATTGGTGCAAGTTTTATTATTCTGTATAATGGACTGTATTGCTCATTTTGTCTTTTGGATTGAAAGGAGAGAGACGTATAAAGCTTGGGTACTGATTGCAGCAGCTGACAGTTTTCTGCTGTTAAAAACCCAGAAAAGAAATGTTGTTATGAGAGTAGGAAGAGTGATTTTTTCCAGATTGTAGTAGTTATTTTTGTACTGCTGCTGCCTTCTCAAGACTACATAGATCACATCTAACACCAGCAAACTTCTGCTGCTTGAGAAAGGTGGTGTCTTTTTTCCTTAAGTACAGATTTATGGCCTTTTGGAATCTGCAGTACTTCTTTAGAGCAATTCTTTTCTTGTAATATTATTATACCCATTTATTTTTTCCAGTAGTCCAGCTGTATGGAATTGCCAACCATTGATATGTTCAGCCCTATCATCTGGATTTTGAGCTGCAAACCTGCTTTACAACATGTTCTGAAGCTATGGTAAAGTAATACCTTTTGTTTTAGAGTCTTAAATGGATAATAGCAGAAGGTTTGTCAAAATCCATTACTTCAACATCATGATAAGCTTGCAGTGTCCTTTTACCTTATTTTAAGTTCTTAATCATTAAGTGTTAATTTAAAACCTGCCAAGAACATAGAAACAAATTGCCTAACCTTTCGGGGGAACCCATATGGTTACTTTGCATGATATGGCATACCAGTTATATTTGTGATGGTTTCACAGGATGGGTGAAAATATGCAAAATGTTAGCATTGTATGATTGTATTACAAATGCAGACTTCAAAAATCTTGAACTGCCTCATCTCTCTGCCTTGCTTTGGGGCTAAGTTTTATGTATTTGAACCAGGAATCACCATGGACAAAAAAAATCTTTGAAATGGTTAATTGATCGCTAAATCCAATCACTTATTTCTTTCAATATTGAACCTGTGGCTTTTGCAGGTGACTGCCCCAGTAGCATTTGTTTTTCCCTTCCTTTTTGGAGAGGAAAAACAGTTTGTTCTGCCTCTAGAGAGTGTTCAGAATCTCCTCAGGTTGGCATATTTTTTGAGATGAAGGATAATGTAATTTATTTCTTCCATCTTTCGATTAATCCAAAGACTGACTAGTTTAGAAAATAGATTTTGTGCCACCTTCTTCTTCCAGGAGTCTTGATTCACATCAAAAGGCAAAGCTGGAAAAAAGGGTACTGAATATTCTGTAGCTTCTTTAGAGCCAGTTCACCATCTGCTGCTCTATTAGGTTTTAGTAATTAAAAGTAGACTCTTACACATAACCTAATCTATTTTTAAATGTGTACTGAGTGAAGTATGCAGTGGTTGTAGAGAAGTTTTACATAATACTCTAGTTGATTATGATTAAAACAGAATTTTTCCTCCAAATGCTGGGTGAAAATTGCCTAGAGCAGCATCATTATGTAAACAGTAATTAACACATTGAATTAGCACTTTGGACAATGCAGACCGGGCACCTCCATTTTATTGCAAACACAACTCTTGTCTTAATGTTTGATGTAATGAGGACTTTTGTTTTCAAAAAAGTATAAATGTATATTTCAAATATCTTCTACTCAGCAATTTGATATCTAAAGTAGACTTCTACATCTTAAGAAGGCCAATTTTAATTCCAAATTGCAGAGTATGCATTTAATTACAGACTGAATTAATGCCATTCATGATGCCTTTATTACTTTTGTAATTGTTATAAATAAAAATATTTTCTGATCACTCTTATAGGAATAGTCACAAGATTTGACATTCCTTTTATAGGAAACATATTCATAATCAGGGAAATCTGTGGATGTTGATTCTGAGCTTTGTGGTGTCTGCTGTTTTGCCATATGTTGTTTGAAGAGGACATGGTTCCTTCCTGTTATGGTCCTTCTGCTTCTCTGATTAGCTCTCCCTTTGTCAGATGAGGGGATATTGGAGTTGACAGGGTTTCTGCAGGACTTAAGCCAATGGCAGCACCAAGGAGTGCACATGAAATATATACTCTTGTTTTGTTGGTGGTGGGCCATCTAGCTTGGAAAAGAACATTTTAAAATAAGCTTAGACCTCAACTTAGGCATACAAATTATAATGAAAATATTCTGAAACAAAAATCTGACCTTTTTTTTAAAGCAGACAGCATATTTAGAGACAGAAAAGGGGAAAGGATATCATGTTAGTCTAAAACATATCTTTGACCACTGCAATTGGACCCTTTTGCTTTAGCACAGTTTCAGTGATGCCAAATGCCTTTGCACCTCTGCACAGGAGCATTTCCCTGGCTGGAGGTGATCCTCAGGTGGCACTGACCTTTTCTCAGTCATACCAGAGAATCCAAGTTCTCCCAGCACACCTTTCAAACTGTTGGTCATACTAACTGCCTTAACAATCTAGGGAAAAAAAGTCATGCATTCCTGAATTTTCAGAGGAAGAAAGCATATGTTTATTTCTCAAAGCACGTTGCTCAGTTTAACACATGCAGTTCTCAATAAAAGCTGAGGTGTACCTGGCCAAAAACCTTAGCAGCTCTTTGAAAATTTGCCTCTAATGTGAATAACCATAAAGTATATTTAAGTGCAGATGAATATGCTTCTACTGCATAAGCAATTGTAAAAATAAAATGTCTCCCACTGCTGCCAATGCATTACCCTGAAAGATTACTACAACATATGTGCTCTCAAATGCAGCACAGTCTAAATTTGGCTTATTACAGCAAACCACAGTAACCCTTTCCAAGAAATGTTTCAATGGCATTGGGCTTAAAGGTTATTCATACCCTTGGCAGATGATCCAAATAACAGAATGCCGTGGATAGACCAGGTCTCTGCTTGTGAGCAGCCATGGTTCTGCTTTCTGTGCTGCCTCTGTGCACCTCCCAACACAGTGTCTTTTCCTGCCATGTGTGATTGCTCTGGGCAGAGCCTCTACAATCATTTCCTCCAGTTCCATGTTTTCCAAGACATGTTGTTGCTACCGTGCTTGTGTTCTCCACAATCCAAAGTCATGAATGCTGGTGCAATAAGGAAAAATTGTACATTCCCTCTCATCATTTCAAAGTTCACAAAGGACCTGAGAGCACCCTACACATGACATTTTGAGTGAGTAACATCTCTGTTGGAACATGTCCAATAGAAGAAGCAAAACCATGATTTTCATTCTTTAACAAAGAACTACAAAAACTTTCAAAACTCAGTTATTTCTTTGTACTTCAGCAAAACACGTTTTCATTTGTTTTTGTTATTTTTTTTGTTATTAAATTGAGAAAACTTGATACAATTTGGAAGAGAAATACAAACAGCAGAACACTGCTGCATTTCACCACTTTTGATAGCCGATTGTTTCAGGGTGATCTAGATCCTAAGCTTGAGTAATTAATAATATATCATCCCAACAGTTCTGCAGTACTCTTCTGCATTCCTTGAAAAGTTTCTGAAGGGATTTTCACTGTATATTTTGGTTTTATATTGTTCCTTTAATTTCTTCAACTTCATCATTAGCAGCAGATTTTGCCCTTATTAAGAGCACTTAAGGCAATCATCACAGCGCTTGGCCTGGTACTTTTGTTCTGACTGTTAGTTTCACGTACATCTCTTTGAATTACTGTCATCTTAGCCTGTTACTTTTTAAATATATATTTTCTGAATTGATTTCAACTCCCGTGAGCCATCTCCTGCCAGTAGTCCCCACATACAGATACTACCTACAAAAGTTGTTTGGTTTATTGTTCTTAAATTATTCTCATAGTGCACATTATTATATAGAGAGAATAAATTTGATATACAGCATGTAAAAATCTGTTATTAGTGATACAGAACTGCTAACTTAAGAATTTTTTTCCCTCAGGTGAAGGTGACCATCTTCTTAAAAAATGGAGAAATAACAGACAATACCAAATAATGAGCATCTATCCCATTTCTGGGGGAGTGAAGGAGTAGATGAAAATTATACTACTGAAAATATGTTTACCTTTCGTGAATCATTAAACTGGTTCTTGATTAGCCAACCCATCAGTTCCAAACAACTGATGAACAATCAATCATGATCTGCCATAATCTCAGCCAGTCAGATTCAGAATGAGAATTTATGAATCAGGATTTCATTGTCTTGCAGAATTTGTTCAATTTTTGAGCAGCATTGGAGTCATTTAACATAAGTCAAAATACATGTAGCTATGTCATGAATGATTTTAATTTTCCATCTCTGCTGGATTGATGTGAAAATACATCTCATTTTTAGAATTCTTCAAACAGTTCCAAGGTATACTTTAAGTTCAGGTATCTCTTACCTTGTCTAGCTTAAGATAGAGAACCCAACAGTTTTGTAGTTTCTCTGGTAAAAAAACCAAAAAGCACCAGTTTTGCAAGCACTGCCTGTGCTCTCCGTTGTAATGCTGGGTTTCAGAATGGCCATGAACAGAGCTTTCAGGGCACAGCAGAATTTTACCTATGGGTATTTAATTTCAATCTCCTTTTTGTTTCTGAGGTCCTTAAGGAATGAAACTACCCATATATTCAAAGTTTTACACAACAAGCATAAACAAGCATTTACAGAATTGGGGCTTTTTCATAACTCTGCTCTATGTGGTTTGTAATAAGCTCAAACCATATAATTTGCTTCAGGACATTCCTGGCTTCATATCCTGTTTCCTGTGGCCTTTTTTCACCTGTGTTTGTTTGTTTGTTTGAATCCTGTTGGATTATATTGGTCAAGAAATACTGAATTTTAATTCAAGGATATTAAACATATGTTTTCTTCCCAACAGTGTCATTACACTCATGCTGAAATTTCACAGAAAAGAACAGAGGTATCTACCTCAAAAGTGCACAAAATAGATAATCAAAACTATATTCTTTCACTGACAACCATATAGAATATTAAATTAACTATTACGTATGCAATTAATTACTATTTAATGAACTGAACTAAGCTCCCAGTTGAGACCATGGCTCTATTTAGCCAGCTTTTACACAGAAAAAACTCCAGAGCTCTCAATCCCCAAAAATTTGTCGGTTAGATAACGATTTTCTAGTTTCAGTATCCTGAAAATTAAAAGGATAGAACTTTTTTCTGTGCACCTGACAGACGCAGACAAGAAATCTTCTTTAGTATGGAAAGCAAAAAGAAATCCATTCAAGAACTTACATTGGCTAAAATAAATAATTAAGCATTGATATTAATTCACATTTTAAAATATCCTCTGAAATAGATTAGAAAATACATTAATTATAATTTAARTTCATTAAAATGAAAAATTGGATCTTAGAAAACATTATTCATGTATAGATTTTGGAGTATTTTACAAAAAGAAGCAAAATAATTGTTCTATTTTACAGAAAAGTCTGAGGCTGAGAGAAAGGAAATCATCTAAAGATAGAAGACAGACCACTGGCAAGGCCGAACAGAATAGATACTTGAGTCAATACCATATTCACAAAATCACATTAATTCATATTTTTCTTGGAGAATTATGACTGTGTAGTCATGTGGCTTTTCCTGGCTTTATTCAGATAGTAATTGAGAACATACATGAGTATGTACTAGAGTAGATTGATATATTTATTACTTCTACATGAAAATGGAAGACTGATATACCAAGGCAGAAAGGTGCACACTGCCAGTTCTGTGAAAATTTCTCCTCATATAAATTGGAATTTATGTTTTCAAACTGGGAAAATGTCTGAGCCTCCACCCCATAATCTTTGTGTAGCTGAAAGTCTTAGCTGAGCCAGTCACTCCAGTCTGTAATAGGATGGTGTGAATTAGCACTGTTCTTTTTGCTCTTGGCTCTTTTTTCTATTGATATTCAAAAGTTCTAGGTAATCCAGGGAGGACCAATGTTCAATAGCCACTGTGGAAACCCTTCTCGGATGGCAAGAAGCTTTTTGTGCCCTCTAGATACTGTGTGTAGGCAGTGCCAGACACACCCCAGCTCTCTGTATATAGCTTCTTTTTCACTAGAACCAAGTGTGGCCTAATATCGTGTGTCATTTTTCATATAGCGTCCCAAAAAATCTTAAGATCTTGTGTCAGAGTGACAAAATGCATGTACTGCTTCTGATTTTTCACATTTCTTGACTTCTGCAGGCAGCACCTGGTGATTCGAGTCCCAAAACATTTAGTCATTTTATTTTCATGTCACTGTTACATCTTTTTGAGACACCTTAGAGAAAATCTGTGCCATATGTTATACTTTAAAAGTATACATATCAGTTGTATCCATACTTTCAAAATGAATCATAGAATTATAGAATAGTTTGGGGTGGAAGACAGACATCATCTAGTTACAACCCCCACTGACATGAACAGGGACACCATCCACTATCCCAGGCTGCTCTAGTCCAACCTGGCAGTGAACACTTCCAGGGATGGGGCATCCACAATTTCCACAGGCAGAGTGTGCCTCATGACCCCTATAGGGAGGATTTCTTACTTCTAATCTAAAACGTCCCTTCTTTCAGTTTGAAGCCATTCCCCCTTGTCCTATGCCCTTGTGAGAAGTCCCTCTCCACTTCTCTTGTACCCTTTTTGTACCATTCTAAGGTCTCCCTGGAGTCCTGTCTTCTTGAAGCTGAGCAACCCCAACTCTCTCAACTTGTCTTCATGGGAGAGGGGATCCATCCATCTGGACTCCATCCAACAAGTACATATTTGTAAGCAAGGAAAAAAGAATTTGTAAGAATAATGATATTAATGGGTATTAAATGCCCCAGTGACTTTGCTGATACACTACTCATGCACAAGAACTTTAAATTCCTAGAGAATGAGTCAATGCCAGCTCCCACAGACTGTTTGAGGCACAAAAGAAGGCAGGGGGAACCACAGTAATTTTGTTTTCTATTTAAATTTTATTTTACTATCCAAGATCAACCTCATAATGAAGTGTGAAAAGTTACTCACCTTCTCTACCCCCTTTATTCTCACAAAGCACTTGTGTTCCCCTGACTAATTCTGAGAGCGTGTTTACATGAAAATCAACAATTTCAGGTGACCGAGTTGTATGCCAGTACCATGCACACAACCAAACTGGGGTTAATCAACTATTTACATAGAACTGTGAGCTATTTTGTATTCAGCACTTCCCCAACCACATTGCAATGCATGCTTAAAACAGCCAGTTCTAAGCTAGCACAAACCTTCAAAGTCCGTGAACACCCATTTGACATCAGCTAATATCCAGGTAAAAATGCACAGATTGTTAAAGTCTTGTCTGGATTCTCAAGTTATGCACATATACCAGAGGAATGGGAATGATTTCTTTTGATGAATAGATGTAGTTTCCCCTAACAGTCTCAGAAACTTTCTTTTTCAATGTGGTACTTTCAGATCATCATAACAAAAGTGTTTCAAACAGTCTGTACCTTCAAATAATGAGCACACTTACATCTCTGTAAACAAATTTGCTACAAAAAGATATATTTATATACCAGTTCTCCTGTGTGGCCCCAAAAGACAGATTCTTGTGCCCTTGTGTAGGTTCGGTATCTATTGCCTAAATTTGTCAAGTTACTCACCATGAATCATTTTCTGATTGCAAAACGTTACAAAAAGCAACTGCAAGAGAAAAAGAAGCTATACCAGGGTAGAATACATCTAATCATGGAGACCTGCCATATACCAACAGCTTGCCACATATATTTCATAAAATTTAATTTGATTGCAACACAATACAAGCAGGTTATGTCCCATGGAATCTGCACTGCAAAATCTTGGAAGAATATACATTAGTTGTAATTTTATCTTATCTCTGATAGTTATGACATGTTTCACCTGATACACCTCGCAAGTGATTGTCTGAGATAATGTGTGGGTTGGATGTAACTGGTAAAGCTGCATATCTGACAAGAACAAATGTACATCTCTAGTTAAATTAAGTTGCTGGCCTGTCATTCATCACACTGATTCTACTTTCAGTTGAAAGTTGTGTCTGTCCTTTGGGGAAGAATTTAAGAAAGAAATGCCTTTCATGCTAGAGTTGCTCCTAACAATATTTATTTGGCTATACTGAAATCCTGAGATTAACACATTCATTTTAGGTGGGTTTTTATGTTTCTGTTATAAATGCCCACTGAATATCTTGTGATGTGCAGTGTTACTTACAAGTAAATTGTGGGAGAAGGAAAATGCCACTCCGTAATTGATAATGTTATTTTGGCAAACTGTTGAGTCAAATATAGTGCAGGCTGCACTGATCATAATTTAGAAATTACATCCTTTCTCACTTTATTATATAGCATGAATGTCAGAGTAACTTAAATGTTTCAGCAACTGAAGTGGAAAAGATGTGAGCTACCTAATGGATACACCTTTTCTAGCTGCATTAATTTATTTAGTTGTTGGAATGTGCTTCTTTGGAAGCTGTTGCTGTAGTGCATCCATTTGGAAGTCAGCATGTTCTAAATAAAGCTAGTTATTAGGAAAAATAATATTAAGTGAAGTTTTCCTTCCTTCTCTTCTACCACTGAAAATACTAATTAATGTAAAGTAAATAGAAGCTTTTTACATATAGGAAAATAAATATAACGCCCCCAACTATTTAAATTTAAAACCCGACTTTTCCAAAGACTTACTATTATATCTTCTAGTTCCAATTAATTAATTATTTTAAATCTATGACTCAGAGTTTAAGTGTGGGAGGGTTTTATTTATAATATTTTAATTTTTATTTATTTCTTTCTAGTAAACCAGCAACTCAATTAATTGTACAGGTCTAGATTTCCTTTACAGGGGAATCATACATGATTCTGCAACAGAAGTTTTGACTGACTGTCCAATGTGCTTTCAGTCTGAGCAATCTGTGTTTTCTAGCAGTTTGCTTGTCTGCATTGCATCGTATTCAGACGAAAGGAGGATTTGTAAATATATTTAAATAGCTTAATCTATTAATAAATCTTATATATTTTGGAGGAATAATGAAACACAAAGGCTTTTGTTTGTTTTTTTGTATCCAAGCTGTGCTCTATGTTGTCTACATTGATGAAGAAAGGATGGTGGGTTGCTTTGAAGAGAGGAGTCTTAAAGATTATATATTGTTGCTTGGTTACAGCCCTTGTTTTTCACCTCTTCTAGGGATAAGTTGTGATGTTAGAGAAGACAAAAAGAGGGTTTTTTCAGAATACTCTTTATACCCAGAGCTCTAGATGGGGTTCTTAAGAGCTCTTTCTCTTAAGCACATATGTCCTAAGATACATTTCATTGTTTTCCTCTGATACATCTGTATAAGGATGGCAGATGTCTGTTCTGAGTACCCTCTTGGACATATGCACAGCCATCATTTCCGCTTTCAATCCGCTGCCAGCATTCAGTGAATTCACGTATTATGGGCCAAAAAATTTTTCCTGCATGACTGCTGAAACCAATACACACCTGTGCTCTCTGCACTAAGCAGCTGTGATATTTATAACCCTCTTTTGATAGGAAGCAGCCAAGAGGGAAGCCAGCCTTTAGAAATATATATGAAAGAACAAATAACTAAAAAATTATATTTTGATACATTGTAAATAAAAAGTTGGTGTCAGATCTTTTCTGCATTAAAAAAAAAATTGTTTATGTGACTTTTAAGTCTTCTAGAGTGATGCTTATTTTGGGAATGTGACAGTGATGTTCCTCTGCAAATAGATCCTACCCATTTTTTAAATACCCTTTCCACCTAGTTAAAGAGCAAACAACTTCTTACATATGATGAGAGATTTTGGACGTGAGGTCATCTAAATTCAGGACATGGTCTGACCATAGTGTGGTCTGTGACATTAGGATGCCTGGGCCTCCTCCCTGTAAGAGCAATTATACATAAAGGTGGTTATGAACTCAGCCTACAAAATCACAAAGTCACAGAATGCCATTTTGGAAAAGACTGCTGTAAATCATCTGGGTCAGCTTGTTCTACAGCAGAAACTTGTTCAATTGGATTTTCATATCTCCAGCATTGAAGGCTCCATGATCTTCTTGAGAAACATGTTGCACTGTTTGAGCACTCAGGTTTTACTTCATTGTAAATTGCATTTCCTCTGTTTTTATTTCTTTCTGTTGCCTCTTCTCTCATGTGTGGTGTCCTGGTTTAGGACAAATTTGGGAGGAAAACTCCGAAGGAGTCCCTCTAGAAAGCACTGATTCAGAACGCATAAATTTCCATCGAGAAAAGTGGGAAAAACAATTTGTTTAACAAGCAAACTACTCACAAACACAGAAAAATGAATAATATTAAACAATAAAACCTCTTGTTGTTCTGAAAAGACGGCAAATTCAGAGAAAGAGTCCTTGGCTCCCTCACTCTCTTATCAGTCCTTCCTGCACTAGAAAATGCCACATCCCAGACCCTGGTGGGCCACAGGTGTGACCTCCCTGTGTTTTTCTGGGTTTTTGCTCCAGAGCGGGCTGATCAGTTCCTAAAAAAGGAAAATCCACAGTCCAGACAACTTTTCTACTTCAGCTAGCTAAAAAAACTAACTAAAAGCAAAGGAGAGTTTTCTCCCACTCCCTGTCCGTGCTGCAGACAGCACAGTCCATGAGAGAGAATGCTGAATGCTGAAGCTCTTATCTCTAGGTTTTTGAATACAGCCACCTCAGGCATTCCACTGCTTCTCCTTCTCCCCCCTTCACTCTCAAATCTGGTTTTAAAAGCACAGAATTCAATATCCAGCATAAGCAGAACAGACAGCTGGGGATACATGCACCATAAAGCAGCCCTAGGACACCTGGGCACTACCAAGAAGTGTTGATGAGATATCGAAGACCCTTCCCCAGCCTAGAAAACTTGGCCTCTCTCAGCTTTTCCCATGTGATGGATGCTTCAGTCCCTCAGTCGTGTTTGTACACCAGTTATTTCCACATCTCTTTTGTGCTGGGGAGGCCAGACCTGGAGCCAGCACTGCAGTTCTGTCCCATTAGTGCTGAGCAGCAGGAAGGAAGCACCTCCACTGACCTTTGTAATGCAAGGAGTCTTAGAAAGAATATGTCATTTTAGACAACTCATAAAAATATTTTACTAAGCTAAAGAGGAAAATATGTAAAATTATTCATGCAAATAAATTTTATGCGCTTTATTTTCTTATCCTACAAATGCTTGTCTTATACTTTTCCCATGCCTTCTTTTTTTAAGAAGAAGATTATGATTCTGTGTTTTTGCAGCCAAGATGTTTGTGCTGATTGATTTAGAGGATTTTATTACCAGGCAGAGGTATCCAAGTATGTGTCATCTCTTAAACAAGTCCTGTTTTCTGACTGACATGTCATGGAATTGCAGGCTTTTTTCTCCTTGCCTCCAGAACAGACACCCTCCCATTTCATAATGCTTTGCAATTCATCACTTGGTTTTCTCATGAAATCCCAACGAGTTAGTTTTTTACTTATTGGTTGAACTATTTGAAACTCAATTTATTTTGGCAGTTACTGATCACAGGCTGTTGTTGCTATGATGTATGGCAAGGTATGAAGCTGAGGCCACAAGAAGAGAAAGTGGCAGAAAAAACCAGATGAGATTCTGTCTAAATCAGTAACAAAATATGACTGAGTTTCTGAGGCCAGCATCTCACCTGAAGTAATTTTTCCCTGTTGCCCTTCCTAAATCTCAGATTTCCTTAAATTCCTGAAGAATTGGAAATTTAGCATCAGACATATAAAACAGCAAAATGCTGGATCTGGATTAAACTTCAACCATGAAAGCCCTCTAAAACAGATATGAACTGTGCCCACCTCCATATGTTTGTGCAGTTAACTCCCAAGTGGGAGTAACTAAGGGGTTTTTTTCTTTCTTTTCCTTTTTATCTCCTATCTGACTTCTCTTTGAATGTAATGGGCAGTATTGATACTTCCCCAGAAGACAATGTGTGGGAGGGTGTTGCTGAAAAACTCAAAAACAAATAAAAATTAATAAAACAGATGCAAGTATGTTTTCCAAGGTCTGGCAAGCAGAGAGATAATTAAATTTGGATTTAGGAGGTATAGAAATCTTTATCAGCAAAAATTTGAGTAAAAAATCCCTAGAGAGTTCTGCCAAATCTTAGAATAATTATGTCTTAAATAAAGCTTTATTTGCTTTCCTTCGTTGACTGTTGTAAATTCCAGATGCTGCCAAAGCTTTGACTGTTTGACTAATTAAACTGATTATTTTGTTTTATTATAGAAAACTGTATTTTATACAAACTACATAGCAGAAACACAACTGTATTAGTGAGACACTGGGAGGTTAAACCTTCCCATACCTTCTCACATCATAGACCTCTTTCACAAAGCTTTTTGAGATTTTAAAAATATACCTTCTTTAACATACATGGCAGAACTGCAATATTTTAGCAGTTCCAATATATAAAGAAAATGGAATAACCACAGATGTCTTACAGGTCCTATGGTAAGGCCTCTGCTCTTCCTAAATACAAAGATTACTGAGTGCATATAATCTCTCTTTCTGTCTCATCCTCCTCACTACCTCAAATAAAAGGCACCTGTGTTCCAAATCCTATCATTCTTAAGTGGCAACATCTCCTGATTGAAGAATGTTTAGCTGTAGCCAGAACGTTTTTGTTTTCCAGTATCTAAGGGGTTTTTTTTCCCACTTAAAATTTGGAGCTGTTTGTAGTAAGCAGAATTTTAGGTAGAAAAATAACAATAAAAATACCTGAAAATAACATTTTTAATGGAATAATTTGAATGGTCTTCTACTGAATAATTTTGATGAAACACTTCCTTCAGAACTACTTACAGGACAATTTAATATATGGACCTAACATTTTCCTTTATTAGATCACATGAACTAATTATTCTGTTTCATTTTGATTGGTTTTTTTCAGTGTTGGATTACTAATTTAATCTAAAATATTTAGAAGCAAAAATGAAAACTACAGAGAGCAATTTCAGGTGGAATTACACTAACATTAAAATTTCCCATATGCATTTCTAAGCCTTTCTGTAGTTTACAGTGTGCTTTTTGAAGTGTGGCAGGGAATTAATCTTGCAATCTACTGAATTTTGATTTCCCAGTGGAAATCAACTAGGAATTGTCAAGGCTACAAGCTATGTAAAATTATCCTTTGCACATGGGAATGCTCAGGACTGGTTCTCTGTGATGGCAAAGTAACCATTTGGCAGTGGCAGCAGGTAGCTGAGGGGAAAAAACAAATGCTGAGAGCTCTGGTAAACTAGGTTAGACATGGTATACCTTTGGAAAGAAAAAGATTCCCCTACAAATATCATTTGCCATCTTCACTTTTCCATTCCCAAAGGAAGAATAAACCCAGCTCTGCACCTCTGTCTTTTTTTCTCTCCCTTCTGTGTAGTGGAATTACCTGGGCTGTATCCCTGCATCTCTCATAGCTGAGCATGAAGTGCTATCAAGTAAGACAAAATTCAGGCCTTTTGGATTAAAAGGCATTTTTCTGAATGACTGTGCTTGACTTTCCTACTTTTACCTCTAGATATCATTCTCTTAGTAATGGAAAAGGGAATCCAAGTACCAGAATGGCTAGGAGATCTGCGTGCCTGTGGCAAAAAGTTGCCCCAGACTGAAGCTGTCTTTTAACCACTATGGGTTACTCTATTCTAGCAATACACAGGGGACCTGTGTTTTCTTTGTGCTTTGGTTACAGCTTTTATATTGGGGTTCAGCTTTCTTGCATGCTCTGTACAGTTATCATTGACTCACAGTAGAAAAAGGAAATTCTTTGCGTTTACAAGTTTAGTATCTATGGTAGTTTAACTGAACAAGGGGGCTTGTATAAATAACTCTACTACTCACATAATATACAGATGTTATCTTGTGGTTATGTCAATTTAAAGACTGTTTATTTACTAAGTACTCTAGCATGCTGTATCTTTAAAATTAGACAGCACCTATGTCCATAAAGTGTGCCTTTAGTTATTACCAGCAAATAAACCTTTAGTAATGAGGTTTCAGATATATTGGTTCAATGTTGGTAGTAATTCTCTGTGGAACTGACTTCAGCCCATTAAGCAAGCCTGCTTCTGCTCCCATGGTTGTTAATTTGACAGGACTGTGTCACATTAAGTAGAACAAACATGTTTTCACCTGCTCAGCCATCCAGAACGGACATGGCTGTTACTCTAACAACTGGATATTGATTGGAAGCATTCACCCTTTCTGACCTAGGGCTGGTACATGAAAACAGAGCCAGGACTGATTAAGAAATTGTATGTGTTTGTGCACATGTGTGCAGTGTTAATGGCCCACATAAATTTCAGGCCTTTTGAATTCATGTCATGTTAATACTCTGAGCGTGAGATCTGTCACTCATTTCCTGCAGAAGCTGTGAAACCTCATTTATCTTTAATTATTTATTTGTCTGCATCCTTGTACCCATCTGGTCAGACCATACTTTCAGGGTCCACCGCCCCATATTGAAAAATTTGTTTATTAGCTGTAGCTGCAATAAAACTGTCTCAGGAAATGATGAAGTTGAAGAGCTGTTGGGATTTGCTTCTGGTTTTGAGCTCATGTATGGCATTATTCACTAGATAGTAGTGTGCTAATTTTGGGTATTATTGATACAGAGAATATTGTTAGTTGGTCATTTCTGTAGACAACCAAGAAACAGAGGAACTAAAGGGGACCCGAAAAAAAAAAAAAAAAAGAAA
>PYHW01009667.1:223724-237391 GCA_013186435.1 Turdus rufiventris | reverse complement strand
CTTACATTTAATACCCACTTGGATGTGTACATGGTCTAACTTGCAGCATAGAGAGGGAAAATGGGATGAACTGCTCCAATATCCTGAGCTGGCCAGCTGTGGTGAGGCAGTGTGGAAGGAATATTCTACTTGCCTTGCCATCAAGAGAATGATGAACTTACAGTTAAATCTCCTAGGTGAAGTCCTGTGCTCTCACCTCCTGCAGACCTTCCTCAATGAAGGTAAGAGTTTGTTGATGATTTATTTTCTTTGGATACTCTTCTCAAATTGTTTTTTTTGCTTCCTCTCAAATATTAAGGTCTTCACCAACTGTATTATATGACTCAGTAGAATTATGCTACATCTCACTTTTACTCTTTCTAAAAATAGTACCAAGATCTGATAATAAGTTTTTAATTATGAAAGTAACTACCACATGTTGTCTTTTAGTCAAGGGTAAAGTTGGGCCACTCAAAGTGAGAAATTACAGGTTTAGATGCTTTTAACATGGTGATAGAGGAATAATCATAAGGGCTAAATATTTCTCATATGTATTCTGCAAAGTAAAATATGCAACATATCTAATATATACTTTTCACTATTTAATGTGGGGTTTTTTACTAGCACTAGAAAAAATATTTATAAAAAATACAGATGCTAAAAAATACATTATAAAAGACTTTAAATAGTTTTGAAGAAAACAACGAAGTTTATCTGAAAATAGAAAAGAAATGTTATGGACATGATTCATTAACAAAAAAATTAAATACTCTACAGTGATAAAATTCAAGAAAAATTGGGAAGAGAAAATACAATAGCTAAGTAATAAATGAGAGGTCCTGAGGAACAAAAGATAATGTTAATCAAAGAGGAAAAGTGATGTTATGTATAGGAATATTTCTCTCTACAATTTTAGTGAAATATTTCTACAGTGAAAGAACTTATTAAAAATTATCAGGTTTATGGAAACAATTTTTCCAAAGGATCTGTTTTGGTATTGAAAGTGCTTTTATTTTCCCACTGTGTTATACTTTCTAGCACTTGGAACAATCACAGGAAATATTGCTTGAAAAGCCTTCAAGAAGAGTATGTGGGGCAATGAGACTTAATTTTCATTTACTATAGCTAATAATTTGTGAAGCAAACAGTCTCAGAAATGTATTTTGATACTCTGCTTTGTGGAGATCATTGGAATTCAGCTGACAGGACATGATGATGAAAAGTGATTGTAGCAGGACTGCGTTTGAAGGGAATTAAAGATTCATGGAAGCTCTGCAGAGGGAATAACATCAGAATACACAATTAGTCATAGGGGATAATTCTGCTGTGATTTTAAAGTGATCAATGCATTGCTTTTTCATACTATTAAGCTATAAATTATTTTGTATTATTATCCCAGAAAATCAGACTCTTCATTACTGAACAGTAGTGCTGCAGGATATTATATAAATGTAGTAATGTATATAATAAAGTCATCCATCACACTGTGATATGCAATTAGTGTTGAATTGCAGCTGGTCAAAAATACTCTTCTAATTTCGTTAAATGTTGAATTTTAATGAATATTTCATTTGGAAATTTTAGAGGTGTACTTTACAGAATTGGGCTTTATTGGCACAAGACCTTTCTGATTCTTAACGTGATTTATATAATCACAGAATGGACAGGGTTGGAAAGGACCACAGTGGTTCATCTTGCAGCCTTCCTGGTCAAACAGGGTCATCCAATGGCACAGGATTGCATCCTAGTGTGATTGCATCCTTGAATATCTCCAGTGAGGGAGACACCACAACCTTTTGAGCAATCTGTTCTGACGTATGGTCATCCACATCATAAAGAAGTTCTTCATCATATTCAGGTGGAACTTCCCGTGCCTCAGTTTCTGCCCATTGCCTCTCATCCCATTGCCTGGCACGACTGAGCAGATAGAGCCTGGTCCATCCTTTGACACCTCCCTGCAGATACTGACAGACATTGACAAGTTCCCCTCTCAGTCATTTCTTCTTGAGGCTGAGCAGGCCCAGCTCCCTCAGCCTTTCCTCCTCAGGGAGGTACTCCATCTCTTCATCATCTTTGTTACTGTCCACTGGATCTGCTCCAGGAGCTCCTCATCTCTCCTGTGCTGAGGAGTGCAGAATAAGACACAGCACTCCAGATGTTCCTCACCAGGGCTGAGTAGAGGAGCAGCATCACCAACCTCAACCTGCTGGCAGTGCTTTCCCTAAAGCATCCCAGGATGCCGAGAGCCTCCTTGACCACAGGGCACTGCTGGCTCTTGGGCAGTTTATTGTCCATCGGGATGCTCAGGTCCTCCTCCACAGAGCTGCTTTCCAGCAGGTCAGTGCTCAGCCTGTACTGGTACATGAGGTGCAGGACCCTGCATTTCCCTTTGTTGAATTTCAGACAGTTCTCTGCCCATCTCTCTAGCCTGTCAATGTCCCTCTGAAGGGCTACACATCTGTCTGGAGTATTGGCCACTCCTCTCAGCTTTGTGTCACAAGGTGAACTCACTGAGGAGGCACCTGTCCCCTTGTCCAGGTCACTGATGGCAAATTTAAACAATACTGGGCCCAGTATTGAACCTTGGAGGACACCACCAGGTACATGCCTCCAATCAGAACCCGTGCCACTGATTACAAACCTCTGGGTTCTTAGGTTTAGCCATTTCTCAATCCACCTCACTGTCCACTCATCCATAAAACATGGGCTTTATGAGCTTGCCCATGAAGATGTTGTGACAGTATCTAAAGGATTGCTGGATTGAGGCTGCACAATATTCACTTAAAATCCAGAGAGTTCAACAAGCATGGAATACAGCATGACATGTGGCACTACACATTCATCTCCATGAAAAAATACTGTGCATTAGTAGAAATTAGTTGTATTTATTTTTACTTGCTCTGCAGGGATACAGCAGTAATAAATGACCCTTAGAACCTAACCTTCTCATAATTTTAAAATAAATTCTGCTGTTTGCAGAGATTTCCTTGAGTTCAATCCATAGAGCCAAAATTACCTCCCAAATCAGTAATTTTATCCCTGTTAATAGAAACATTTCCATTAACTTTAGTGAACTTTCAATCAGGTAAATAAGGAAGTATTATTGCAATGTCGCAATCTTCCTGAAAATATTTCATGAAGATGGAGAACATAAATTCAGTTTATATTAATCTTAAGTTACTCATTGCTTCTATTGTATCTTTCTAGGGGTACTGTGGTCGATCAGTTGTTCTTTCACTTGTCTTCCCTTGTTCCTTCCTCCTTGAATCTACTTTTTTCCCTTATGATGCACAATGAAATGAATACATATTTCCTAATAGCTGGGGGGGAATGGTTCTGAACAAGAGAAAGAATGAGCTGAGAAGGGAGGTATCCTATTGTTCTTTTTGGATGTGATTGTGATATGATATTGCAGATTGACATAATCTTCAAATTTTTTATACATTCTGACGCCAAAAGCCTAGTCTTATTTGTGTAACATTTAGTAGATAGTTAAAAGTTTTGAAGAGAGGGCTAAAATTTACTAGGAAGCCATGTGAATGTGGGACTGGTTAGCATGATAAGGTTACACAGGAAAATATGGCAAAGACCACAACAGAATGTGCCCATCTCCTCAGTTTATATGCCATTTACTGGATTACACTGTTTTTTCTTTGGTAACTGTTAATGATATTTAATAGACCTCAGCCACATCTATTATATAGACCTTGTTTATTCATTACATATATAATACATCTTTGCAAGCTGGAGGATATAGCAATAAGTCACTTGATCTAAGGTTTAAGGTTAACATTTGAATATGTAATACAATAATAGTGCTTTAAGAAGCAGCAGTATCATTTTTGTCACACATTCATCATGGTTATTTAAAAACAAATGTTACAGCCAAGATGGAAATAAGTTAGATATGACACAGATACTTATCAAATGTAACAAATAAGAACTCAGTAGCTTTTTATTATCCTTGTATCTTAATAGTTCATGTTGGCTCCAAATCAAGTTTTGAGAAATACAGAGAAGATGATATAATTATTTCAACCCTGCTGTGGTTGGTAGTCCCCAAATTTAAAGCCAGAGAAATCCATGCTTCAAAAACATGCACTTTGTGAGAGAAAACTTACTGAAAAAGCAGTATTCTTTGTAGTTGTAAAGACAATGATTGAAAGCAAATCAAGAGTGGTATCACATATCCATGGTAGAGCAAGCTATCAAACTGGGGATGTAATCTAACGTAGTCATATGAACATAGAATAATATGAACTGGAAGGGACTTCTGAAGATCGTTGGCTGCAATCCCCTTGCCCTCAAAGCATAGTTAGACTTGGCTTTGCTCACTGAGAAGATTGTCCAGTTAAGTCATGAATATCTCCATGGACAGACGTTTCACAGACTCTCTAAGCAACCTCTCTCAGTATTTAGCTACTTCCGCAGTGAAACCAAATTTTGTATGTGACAGAATTTACAACTTTTCCCTTTGTTTCACCAGTGTATATCCCTGAGATTTCAATTCCGTTCTTCTAAAAGCAGTGGAAGACAGCAATAGGACTGACACTCAAGCATTTCCCCAAAACATTTCTCTGAGTACATCCACATTCTCCTAGAACATAACGTATGTAAATCACCTGCCCATGCAGCTGCCTCTCACTCACTCACCTTGCTCAAGTGTGTCAATGTCTTTCACATACAGGGAGACACAAAAATGGACACTACTTCTGATGGCATGCCAAAAAGAGAAGCAGCATGCCTTTGCTCAGTTTGCTGGGTACAGTCTTGCTGACAGAGCCCTGTATTGCTGGATGAGCCTGCAGCTGACTCTTGTTCTGTTTTTTCCCCAAGACCCACATCTCTCCTAGTGCAAAGGTCCTTTCCAGCCAGTGATGCCCAGCCTGGGTTGCCAGCATCCTAATTTAGGGTTGGCATCAGATTCCTGTGTTCCCTCAGAAGTGGCCTGGTCTTCCCAGGTATCTGCAAATAGACAAAGACGCTGATCCTGTGGCTTTAATTCATGTCTTCTTTGCAACTGTACCAAGCTATCAATGTTTTCATTATCAAAGGGTCACAGGGTGTGAAACTAATGTCTGACTTCAAGGAAAATAAATTATTGTTGAGGAAACTACTTGAGTTGGGCCCTGATTTTAACTGCTCTGTATCAGCTTGATTAAATCAACACTCAATGGGACTACCAATAACATTGGTGGGTTTGATTGAATTGCAATGCTTCAGACAATTGTGAAATACCTTTCAAGCAATAAAACGTTCTACTTTTTGTCCTCTGCTTTATTTTAATTTGTGTAAAAGGGACATATATTTTTTCCTATATCAAAATGTAAGAAACAAGACTGCAAATTCATTAAATCCAGTTGAGTGACAAGGAAAAACAATTAGAAACTGATATTAGATGGGTATTTTGATATCTAGGTGTGGGTCTCTACCTACTTTTACAATAGAGTAAGACTTGCAAACTAAATAATTGTTTACTCACTGTTTTTTTGTTAAAAAAAAAAAAGTATGTTTTCCAGCAGAAAAGGATCATAATCTGATTTTTTGCGTGTTTCACATATGCTTTTTAATTTTCTTGTGTTTTCTTTATAACTAGGATATACACGGCCTTGTGTCTTTCTGACAACGTTCTTCCTGAAATTCTTAGACTAAAGGATTACAAAGGGTTTTTTCCCATATGCTGTAAACAGCAGTGTGACTAGAATGAGAACAAATCTGCCACACTAAAATAATTTTGATCATACTCAGGAATCCCAATCAACATTTTGGTTTTCTGTATCCTTTACTTGGAATGAATAGGAATAAAGACCTCTATCTCATCAACCTAAATATATTTCCAATCTGATTTATGCTGCAAAGGAGATTAGAATATTTTATTGCTATGCTGCTGCTTTTCCTTCAGTGGAGAGAAATAGTTGATAAAATAGATGTTTAAATCCTCATTACTTAGTATTTAATAGCAGTCAGCAATTTAAATAAGAGTGTTCAAATATGCTGCAGGTAGAACTTGTGTCTGTGGCCAATTCTCACTGTGCATGGTTTAGGGTTTCAGTATTTTCTTTAAAATGCCAGTATTGAGATAAATTGCTGGATTTAATTTTGAAGCTTACAATGTAATCCAAGGTATTTATTGAAGCTAAATTTGTTCCAATCAATGCTCATTGGTTTTGGGTGCTCTTTGAAGGCAAGAGAATTTCTGTCCTAACTCCAGACAGATTCAGGCATATCACCAAAATTAACTTTCAGATAACTTTAAACTTGAATCTACACTATTACAAGTATATCTATTTCCCCCCTTTTTACATGGCAACATCATTGTTAGTGCTTTATTGTAACAGCTGGGCCACTGAATTCATGATCACTTCTGAGAATATCTACCTGAATAACTCCTACAAACTGTGTGGAGTTCTTTTCCTAGTGAATGGTCTCT
This sequence comes from Turdus rufiventris, assembly GCA_013186435.1. Classification (NCBI taxonomy): domain Eukaryota; kingdom Metazoa; phylum Chordata; class Aves; order Passeriformes; family Turdidae; genus Turdus; species Turdus rufiventris. The sequence continues at coordinate 230,982 of PYHW01009667.1, read as the reverse complement.
TTTTCAGTCAGCGGTTAAACACAATTCCTAAGGAAAATAAAAAACCCTTTATATCTTCCACGGTTGTATTGCACAAATTAACAATTTTTTTCCCAAGACACAATACTATTTTTAATATAAACATTAAGCACATACCTAATTTGTTAGGGTTTTTTTCTCATATTCAGAGAAATTGCTATTCTGCAGCTCATGAACTCTTCCATGAACAGCTCTGTTGGAAAGAAGAAAGATTCAGCATGCAACACAAAGTAAGTAGCAGATCTTTTCCAACATATACAAGATCTTTTCTACCATAACAACATGTTATAATCAACAGAGGATTCTTTCTTTTTAACAAGTTGGCTAGGCTTTTGTTGCTGTTGCTGTGTGTGAAATGCTGTAAAGCCTTATGTCCTGTAAAATACTAATAAAAGATTTTGAAATTCTGTGCTGCTTTAGGAGACACAAGTGGGGATCCTAATGGGTCCTTCTCTGTCTGAACAAGATCCCTGCCTTTAGGTATTGATTAATTCTTTGTGAATGAGAACCACTGCTCATTCGGTCTTTTTTAGCTGTTAAAAGCTCACAATGTGATGGTACACACAACACTTTCTGTGTTGAACTGAGTGTGGAGTGAATTAAAATTATTAACAAGTCTCCCCTCTAAAGACCATTAGCTAGGTAATAAATCAACAAGGGATACCACAGCATGATGAAACTGCTATAGCCCACAGTTATTACAACACATGGGGCACTGCCAGAGGACTTTAATCTCCCTCAGGAAAAGTAATTTATTACAGCAACATCCTCTGAACTTCCCTTGTTGATATGAAAATTATTGGGATGAAACATTTGGCAAAGCAAATTGCTAAGCAGGTTGCAGATAGTCATTCCTTCCATGAATCTGCCTGAGTACCTTCAGTAGTGAATACAATTATCTGATTTTGAACCAAAAACGTGATGGAAGCAAAAATCTTGTATTTGAGGCAATTTGACAATAAACATATTTCCTTTTAATTTTAATGATGAGAGCAAAGATGTGTATACATGAACTAGTTTAAAATTCTCTGTCCAAGGATTGCCCCAGTTATCCCACTATATGCTCGAAATCATGCAAAATATCCTTCTACAGGCAGAATACTTCCAAGCTTGGGCAGAATACTTCCAAGCTTGGGCAGAATATGGGGGAGTCTGTGCCTCTGACATGCGTATGTTTCTCTGGAAACACGTGGAAAGAGTTTAGCTATTTTTAAAAGACTTCAGTGTCACCCAGTGCCCAGACACTGCGCTGGATTAAGCTGCCATCATGGCTCAATGCTGGTTCCTTGCAGATACTCACAGAGACATGATATGTTTTGACTGGGGATGGGTTGGAGATCGATCTGTCAGGCCAAAGAGAATGTGGGTCACTGTATTTGTTCTGTCTGGGCTGTAAGCAACAGACTGCTTTAACAAGACCATAGTAGCTGAGAGCAATTATGTCAAGAAATACTTCTAGTGCCTGAACAGTCAGATTTCAAAGAGCATAAAAATGGCTTGGAGTGATATCTGCCCTGTATTATTTCCATATGTTGCCTCTGCTGAAGGGAATAAACAGAATATCTGCTAGGCTTTTAAACAAGGCTGGGGAAGAAAATTGGCTCAGCAATCTTTGCCACCTTTTTCAGTATTAGATGAAAAACTTAACCATGCTGCCTAAGTAGGGTAGCCAAGTTCAGATGTGATAGGTATTAAGTAAAACAAGCTAAATGTAGGCAACTGAGAAATTTCATAATCTGAATATTCAGTCTTTGAGTGTACTGGGCTTTTTTGTTTTGTTTTTTTTTTTGTTTTTTTGGGGGGAGTGGGGTGTAGCACCTTTGTTCCAAAAGGTGTACAGAAAACCAAATAGGAGTTTTTTGTCTCCTATATAAATTATAATTCCACAACTGAGTGGAGTGACATGAAGATTTTTGTCTTTTTCCCTCATCTGTTCCAGTTCTACACAATCTTTTGAGTATAAGAAAATGCCAATAGTCTGTTCTGAAAATAATGAAGACACGTGTATTCTCCTTTCCCCAGTTACATCCCTACAAGGTGTTTGTTATGTGGCCTAATGGACACAGGCACTAGCATGCAATGCATGTGCGTCAGGATACGCCATAGCAAATATGTAATTATTTTCATTAATACACGTGTCAAAGCATCATTCAATGTTGCTATAAGCACCTGTTATGTCCAGGAACTTGGCATTTCAAGACCCTGGAGGTCAGATAGGTTGTGCCTGAAGGACTTCCAGGGAAGAAGGAATTGGAGGTCAGTATTGAACTATGTTGGTGAGTCAGATCCAGCACACAGACATAGGAAAGGTATCCATATATAATGCCAAATTTTCTTGTAAATTTGTACTACTCATTTAAGTAAAGTTATATGAATATATGTCTGAGAAGTCTTTTCTGTTCTTTTCTCTAAAGTGGTCAACTTCTAACAGTTTTATTTTCTTAAGTAAATATATAAATAACCAAATGTCTCCTGCAGCACCTAATTCTGTCCACAAAAGCATGTATTTTTCAAATTCAATAGGAATTAATTTTTTAGAGCTTCTGGTTGCACAGACCATTGGAATTCTTGGCCCCTATTCTCTTAAATAGACCCAGTTGGGCAAATGTGGAGAAGCAATCGTGCATGGATACCCAATCAGATTTTTTAGTATAATCGCCAGGATATGCTTAACAAAAGTACCAGAAACCTGTAAAAGAGTTACAGCTATTCCTGGTAGCAACAGTAAAACTTCAAAAAACCTTTAGTCTACCCTTGTCCAGTAATTTCGTCTTCTCTTTTTCCTTTGTGTATATTTCTCAGGCAAAATGCTAACAGTAAAATCATTCCAGACATGTGTCTTCTATTAACTTGTTGAACTCAAGAAACTTACAACACTCCATCAGAATGATTTCCCCTCTCCCTAAGATGCCTTGCCACAAATCATAGAGCAGCTTTAAGCATTACTTGTTTATTCCTGAAAATACTGCAGTATTGAAAAAAACACTGAAAATCCCTTCCAAAAAGAGAAGTTTAATTCTGAACTGTGGCTTAGAGGCATTGCAAGCTTCTGCTCTAAATTATCTTAGATGAATTTGATAGCCTGGGGTTGTGTTAGCAGAGATTGATTGAAACATTAGTTGGGTTTAATCCTGCTGCTTGGGAAAAAAGAATATAAATTGCAAGCAGAATGGTAGCCCTGAATTAGATGATCAATACATAAGCTCTCCCAGAAATCTGGGGTATTACGTTTCACATTAAATTATTTAATAGAATCTGTGCCAAAATTAATGTGATCCATATAAGAAGGGAATGATTAATGTTTTTATGAAATTTTATTTGTGTAAGTTTAAGTTCATTTTTCAAAACCATGATCACACTTGCTGTTTTTATATGGCTCCTTGAAAGTATTTCCCCAGAATGAATCCCATGAATTTTCTTTTGTGTGAATGGAATTGAGCCTTCTAGTTAAAAAATGATGAACAGTAATTAAGACATAAATTATTTAAAGGTCTTGTAGTTTAGGCAGACATAAAACCTGGCAGGCAATTAAATTCATGGTAAACTCAAGGGGATGCTGGTAGAAACAGGTGGAAGCAAGTATTTCATGATGTCTTAGGACAAGCTTAAGGCTCAGGAGATGGCGACATGGGGATGAAAACTGGCATTTTTCAGTCTAATGCTGGCTTAACAAGATGTATAGGAAACATTATTACACTGGTGTGAATGTCCCCTGTGGCCAGAGTGAGTCTAATGCTCCACGTTTAGAGCTCCAAATGGGAACAGCCAGCCCTCTCTTTGCAAGCCTCCTCTTGCTTCCATCCCTTTATATGCATAAATATCTGCGGTGTGCACAGGCTTTGGAGACCAGCTTCACAGCTACTGTGAAACCAAGTGGGCCAGACAGCATTCTGACAAATGAGCAAAGCTTGCCAGCATCAAGAAATTTAGAGGAGGGGATGGACCTACCCTGCCCACATAAAAGCAGAGAACTTAGGATAAGTAAATATTGCCAAAATCTCTCTGCCTAATTTAAAAAAAAAACCCCTAATTTTAAAATTTTCAACAACAAAAATGTTGTTGAATATATACTTCCCTTTTAATTTTAGAACTGGCTACTATTTATAGTTTTGTAAAAAATTATTTTCATTTTTCATTTAAAGAAATGTGTGACCATCATGTTGAACCACAAATCTCTTTTTATTAGCTGTATGAATATGCAATGTGTACACATTTTTATTCTCCTTATATATGTTTTAGGTTTGCAGTAAGTAGCATCAAATCATAGGTGTGATCAAACAAGCTGAGTTAATAAATGTAAATATTTTTAGTACTTTCTTTGCACATTGAGGCAAAAGTTTCCTTAGGCTACCTGCCTTTATTTGTGTGAGCAAGATGAAGATGTGCAAGAACTGTCTACAAGACCACCATGAGGCTATACAATGATTGTCTTCAGATTGCTGAGTCTGTCTTGTTATTTTAATATCTTTCAAGATATCATCACTTGGTGGGTTTGTTTGTCTGTTTGTTTGTCTGTTTTTCTGAGCCTGGTCCTGCCAAACAACAAAGAGTCATCTAATATAACATAACATGGATCTTACAACTACCTCATGTGACAGTACTTTTGAAAGCATTATGAAGATTCTGCGTGATGTGTTACTGCCTTAATGATCTTTTTTCCCCATTCTCCCTGGAGAGTGGAAATTGCAGCTCAACAATACAGGCTTTTAATGACTTCTTAGCATACCAGTCCAGTGAGGCTGTAGAGCAAAGAGGGTTGTTCTTTTCTGAGCAGGTGGAACACTATGAATGCTACACAGAAGACAGAAAATTTGGCCTTTAGAAAAATGATGCATCTGTGTATAACTCTAACTCATTAACAAATAATGAACTTTCTCACTGCAAAAATGTAAGTAGCATGGCCTGAGCACCTTGGGAAACTGCAAGAGGCAGCACTGAGTTGAACACCTTCATTTGAACTGTCAGCATTTTAGTGAAGGTGGAACCATGCTTAGCAGTTTTACTGAAGAACAACCCTCCTAATTCAGACAGCTCTGTGAGAATCCAAACCTCTGTTGAAAACAAAATACCAATTTCAAGTCCTCATACATCTAGAAGAAAGGTGAACAGCATAATGTAATGACATCATTACGGACCAGAAAGTTAAAAGTGAAAAGCCTCAGCACACGCAAACAGCTGATTAAACTAATATTTGAATCACAATTTTTAAATTTTTTTTTCCTGTAAGAACTCAATTTTTGAGGCTAGACTAATGCTTTGTCAATGCTAAAGATTAAAAATTAAATTCTGGATCCTCTGATTCTGTATGCTCAAACATCGCACTAATAAAATAAAATCATCCTTAATTTGGTGAGGGTTCTCAAAAGTAGTAACCCCTCACTTAGCAGAACTTCCCTGGTTCATTTCCAGAAGGCCTCTACATCTTTGGAGTCAAAAGTGAACTTGGCCTGTGTGAAAACTTTTCTGTGTTGCACAGAATATACTAATACTATACATCTCATTAAAGTATGCTATAGCCCAAAAAATTTAAATAGTTTTCTTGAAGTTTTGAGGTACTTGAATAATTATAAACTCAATGAAGACATGTAGAAGAGCAGATTTAGGCACTATGCTGTGCAGCATACACATTGAATTGCACCATTTCATGATGCAAAGTAATACTGTAAGCTATTGGGGCACAGTTTCCTGTTTATAATGCACATCTGATTTCTGTACTGCAGAAACAGACTTAAAAGCTCCAGAAACCCCTAAAGAATTTATTATTTTTAAGTCTTTGGAGGGTTTGTGATATTTGAATCCAGCCATATTTCTTTAACTAAATCTGGTTGTGTGTAACTGTTAGTAATAATAAACTATTTTAAATATCTAAAAAAAGCTTTTAGCATGCATTACAGCTTAGCACACCATGCATAACACATAGCTGAGCAAAAGTAGTTCTACCACTCATGAAAGCAGTCCCATACATGGCAGGAATTTGACTAAATGATAAAGTCAGTAGGCTTACCAGAACTTTTATTTTTTTGCTGTAAAATGAAAGTATAGCTAAATACACAGATAAATAATGATAGTATTGCTGGGGAAACAATTTCCTTTTCAGTTTTTTATACATTGTCATAAATCTCAAGATACAGTTTTCAGAATTACACAGGGTATTTGAATATTTCCTTTTTATTTAAGTTGCAAATGAACATATAAATGCCAAAGGCCTGGATTTTTAAAGCACCTTGGGGGACTGCTAATCTTATTCATGATTCTTCTTCACATTTAGGGAAGAAAATATTTGAAATTAGCATACTAGCAGTGGTATGCAGAAATATCACAATCTTGAAAGTATTTTTCTCTCTGTAAGACAGAAAAAAACATCATAAAAGTAGATATTAGTGAAAAAAAAAAAAACCAAAAACCCTAATTTATAAATTAAATTGTGGTTATTTCATTGCCAAAGTTACTACAGCCTGGAACTGTGATTAGGATCCCCACTACACTAAGTATTGTACATACAGTGTAAAATAAACCATATCCCAAAGAAAGCATAAAATCCACACAGAAATGAAAGATTAATGAAAGCCTTGCCATGATAAGCTGACATATGGGAGACTGAATGAACTGCTGTGGATGTTCCTAAAGCACCACATATTAAAAATACTTATTACGGCTTTGTCCTTTGTGCCAAGATTTACTTCATTTAGGAATTTAAGTGTCATGTAAAAACAAAATTAAAAATAACGAGCCTTTTTATTTCTATTTAATAGGAATCTAATAACTTTGACTTTTTCTCTGTACAACAGAAAGCCATTCTATATTCAGTTCCACTTAGAGACTGCAGTGACAAGGGGACCTTGGGTCTTGTAATGCCAGCTTAGCAGATCCTAACTTGTTTGCTTTCCCAGTCTGTGGAAATCACAAAGTCTTTTCAGACCGGCACAATACAAAAAAAAGTTAGGCTCAGTAATGATATGCAATGCAAAGGCAGAAGTACTGGCCAAGGAACTGTAAAAAACCAAGAGGAAATCATTATGAGAAAGATATAACTTGAACTCATCTCCTTTCTGGGAATTAAAAAATTGACACTGATCCATTACTTCTCTCAGTGCAGTCCCAAACTCTCCGTGGGAATCAAGCATTTTAATGTTTTTAGCCTGACTTGAGGCCAATCTTCTTTCAGAGCAGAGCAGAAGCAGGTACTCCAAAATTTATCTAATAACTCAGTAGTACAAGGACTAATGTGGGCTATAAACTT
>PYHW01009667.1:196573-223674 GCA_013186435.1 Turdus rufiventris | reverse complement strand
TTCCTTCCTTCCTTCCTTCCTTCCTTCCTTCCTTCCTTCCTTCCTTCCTTCCTTCCTTCCTTCCTTCCTTCCTTCCTTCCTTCCTTATCTCTGCTTCCCACTTCTCATTCCTCTTTCTGTTTCTCTCTCCCTCCCTCCCTTCTGGTTTTAGTCATCAGCCAGTAAAACACCGTAGAATAAGAAATTGTCAGTCTCTACTTCCTAAGTTGCCCCACACTGTGTTAAACAACTAAAAATTAATGGAGGTCTGCAAGAGAGAGCACGTGTTTGAGACAAGGGAGAGAGCCTACAGTTCAGTGAGACCATTAAGTTAACAAGGGTAAGACATGCTTCTTTCCAATCAATAAGTAATATAAGAATTTAATTATTTAGTGAAGTAGATATTAGGTACCTGATCTCTCTTCTCCATGTGACACTGATGTGTTACTATTTCTGGTTCTCACCTCTGGAGTAAATTATTAGTATATATAAACTGCATGTGAGATTTGGAGTTTATTTATGTGTGAAGTGTCGCACATAAGGGTAAGATTGTCCCACATTCATATATAGTATGATGGGCTCTGAGATGAGTGTTATCATTTAGGAACAAGGCATTGGAATCATAATATCCAGATGCATGCTAGGTCCAGTGCTCAGCAAAGTCAAAAAGAAAATTAAACATTTGGAATTACATGAATAGGAAAAGATAATGAAAGAAAACTGAATTAAACCACTGAATACTTCCACGGTATAGTCAACACCAGAAAAGTTATCGTCCTCACAAAATATATACTGGAACTAGAAAACTTTCAGAGATAAGGAATTCAAAAGAATGGAATGACTCTCACATAGACAATGATGACTAGAAACCTTCAACATGGAAATTAAGGCAGCTTAATCAAGACAGAAGTCTTCAAAACTACAAGTAGGATAGTGAACTGTCATTTGTCTCATCCAACATAAGAAAATCAGGATCATCAAATTAGGGTTGGAGGGCTGACAAAAACCTATCAAACAAAACCTCCCAAATAAACAAAAAATCCCAAAACATTAAAAGCAAGAAGAAAGTTATGGTTGTGTTAGGCCTGTGAAACTATTTGCTTTACGGCATCTTGGATGACAAAATATATTTTGCCAAGATGGGAATAACAAGTATTTGGAAGAGAGATTAATTGATGATTACCAATTAGACAAATACCAGCAGACTTTAGGAATTTTCCAAGCCGAAAACGGTTGGAAGTTAGAAGAGAATGAACCAGGGAATCACTGTATATTCTTGTCTTCTTTCTACTCTTCCATAGGAGCTCATTTTCTTTATTGTTGGAGTCAAAGCATATAAATTGGAGGGAGGGGGTTTTGCACTCTCCATCTCGGGGAGAGGCCCCTGCCTTTCTTGGCTAATACCTGTCTTTCAAACCAGGACAAATTACAATCTTTCAAATCTCAGAGTAATTTAGTCATTGTTTAGTAGAGTTTGTTACTGAAAATTCTGTGGAATAAGTGACATAATCTTGTTACCTGATAATTTTAGAAGTTAACAGCAGTAAAACTTTCTGGTGTACACCCATGTGCTTGTTGAAATACATGTGGGTTACAAGATTCATCTTGATCCTCACAGACTTTTGTCATATTCTTGCAAGTCAGAAGATGCATTTGGTTATTTAGAGATGAAAAACATTTTAATTTTTTTTTTTCCCGCAACCAGAAAACATATGGGCAAAAAAGAGAAGAGATAATGTTGTACCTGCTAGTCTGAATCAGCAGTTATGGAAAGCTGGCTGGGGTTACCATACTTGGTGTAGACCTGAAATGCAAATAGAGATATAGATTTTGCTTCCAAAGCACTAGAAGACCGAGTTTTAATTATCACTTAGTCAGAAATGTTTGAAGCAAGCCCTATTCAGTCTGAAGATTAATTCTTAGCAATTTTGCATTAGAAATTCACTGTAAAAGAAAACCAAAGACTATAATTTCTATAACGGAATCCAACTTACTAAAGAAAATAATAACAACATCGTGTTGTGGGGGTGATGTTGAGAGGCCTGTGTTAAAAATATTTCCCAAAGGTATCATTTTTCCATTTAGAAGTAATCTCACATGTTGCAAGGACTAGAGATAAACTGTGAACTTGTACTCTACTGCTATTCAAACACATTGCATGCGCACTTCCATTACACGATCAAGCTTCATCTTAAAAATATTAAGGTTTCTTCCCCTCAACAACTGTACAGAAAGTTGTTTTAGGATCTTGTTGTTCAGACAGTTGGATAACTGATTATCTAATTTATTAATATGATTGAGTTTATACTCTAAGCCTTATCTTACACTGTTTCAGGCTTCAGACACTTCCCAGGTTTGTGTTACTGCAGAAGGATATTGAGATAAGAAAGATTTTCAGACTTCTACAGTGATTGAATATATTTCTATACATCTGTAGGTGATGAATGGAGGATCCCATTTACACTCATTTCTAACATAAACATTTAACCACTTTATCCCCACAGTCTTTAGTTCCTTAAGGATCACTGTGGCTCATTTGAAAATCTTATGTTATTTTTAATCTTTGAAATCTTAATGGAGATGCCAAGATATATCTCAGTAATAGTCTGACTGATACTTTTTCCCATTATTTTAAGGTTTAATTTTGCTCTAGGTGTATCAACATCCACAATCAACACACAATTTAACAAAAAGTATTTTAAACTTACTGACATGCCTCCTGTTATTTTTTTTGGTCGCTTTCCCACTAGCTTAATGTTTAATCATAGCTATAATTTTTATTCTGGCAAATTGTGTCTATCATTCAAAAAACTAGAATGAAATACTGATTATATCTGATATGGCAGTATCATTTCCTCTTTGTCAGGAAGTTGTTGCAACTCAGTGTTGCAATTCTTATTGGAGGACCTCATCTTTTTTATACTCTCAGGTTTTTGATCAACTTATATATTCTAATATCCTCAAAATTGTCCATGAACATCTAATTGCAATGATAAGTAGTTTGTGTTTTCTTCATCAAAGTAATTATATTCAATTTCTCTCACAATCTGGCAAATGGTAAAGAAAGAAAGAAAGGGGGGAAATCTCCAGTGGTGTTTTTCAAGAGCAGAGCTGTTTTTTCATACTGCAAACTGGCAGTGACATTATGCAGTGCTTTAGGAGGTGTTCTTTTTATGGACAATTCCCTGGTGACACACACCAGAGCAGCAATGGCAGCAGCAGAAGCAGCTGAGGTGGTAGTAGGTTTTTAGTGGATGAAATACAAGAACTTGCCAAACCTATGAGAATGTGACCCATAGGAGAACTTGTTTCCAGTTTCTTCTCTTTTATAATGTTTCCTCTTTCTTTTTCATCATATTTGACATTTTTCTGAGACTCAGTTTTGCAACTCTAAGCACCTTACAGCAATGAACAGAAGAAATAGGGCCTGCTCTGATATGGAAAATAGACAAAGAAAATATGCCAAAAAACCGTTTCAAATACTGGAAAAAGCATTTGTGAAGTGCTTATGACCCTCCTTGTCTTCAGATGCTGGTAGAAGCTGAAGTTCTCCATTCCTTGAACAGCTGTTTATACACAGAATAAAATACTGTTAGCTTCTATCCCTAATTAGACCTACTTTATTTTTCTCTCCCAACATTTGCTTGAAAAAGAATATCAGCCTTAGCTCTTTGTAGAGAACAGCAAAAGGCTGACAAGTGCACTTTGCAGCTCTGCATGTTATGAGCCACGCAAAAGCTCAGTATTTGCATTAGTGAAGCAGGAAATGTGGGGACATAGATAAATACATGGCCTCCTTCATCTTCTCTCCTTGCTATTCCCGCGTATGTAAGCAAATCTTTTAATGAAGCATTTTTTATTTTCATGTCCTTCCCTGGTCACACACCAGGCATTGTCTCAGATCAACCCAAATGAGAAGTTGGGAGAGAGAGTCTTCTAATAAAAGATTGCTTCACAGGTGAAGACAAGCTGTTTTGAAAGCAGCAAGAGCTCTGTTCTCAGTGAAGCAAGGGCATACCCCTAAGGTTGAAATGCCGTATTTTGTTTGAAAAATTGGGATATTTTCTGCAGACATGGGTGTTTAGTTTGTGACTGAAGACTAAAATGTGTTAGGTAATGAACATGATTACTTCAATATTTGAAAAAAAATCCAGACTTTCCAAATCAGATTCATTCTGCATTTCTCTGTGACTGAATGAGTTTAATTTAACACATGCAGATGCCTTCTTACCATGTCTGTCAAGTGCTTTCAGGCTTATTTTACAAAGGCAATAATTTCTTGCTATGTTTATTTTCAAGGTATATGTGATACTCTTTGCACTGCTGAAGAAAAAAAATTCTCTCCTAAAGTTTTAAAATCTAAAGAATAATTTCTTCTCACTGAACTGGTTATGTGCAAATGTGTCTTCACTGTTACAGTTGCACAGCTTGAGAAGCTGTAACATGATTTTTTTCTCTGCTAACATTTTCACACCTGACTGAATTAATGATGTACTGTATAAGGACATTTATCTAAAAATTATTATCTGCTGTCTGTGGGCCTCTATGCATGCTTCTTTAAGAAAATACTCTGTATCTCTGCAACAGTTTATGACTATCATGTGATGCAGGTATTACCATGGTAACTACTTGTACGCATTTTTTTTATTGAACACCACAATGAGAAGGCAAGAAAAGCTTCAAAAGTTGGTGGCAACACAAGCTACCACTGCCCTTGCTTTGCCTAGCTAAATCACTCACTGTGATAAAAGCATTGCTGTTGTCTCAGGATAGAATGTTTCTATTTTGCACATTAAATCCAAAGTAGGCATATTTTATTGCAAAATTAGTTGGATTTCTTGTATATTTGTGATTCATGGCACAGAGAAATATATTTGCTTGCATTTAGGAAAGAAAGTGGTCTTTTGCTCATTAATCTCAAGGGTAAACTATTAGGCTTTCTGTATTCTTCTGTAACATTTTTATAGGCATGAATATATTTCTCAGAAAAGGAATTCACAGACTCCTACCCCTTGAGGAAAGTATATATTTAATGTTTAATTCTCTTTGAGAAATATGAATGCAAAATATGAATGCAGAAAATTAAGTAAAATTGCATTTTCTCACATAAGATTACTGTGGTTGCTAAATATTTTTTTTTAAATGCTACGTTTTAAGGTGTAGAACCTGAAATACAAAAAAAATTGAAGGAAAAAAGATTATAAAAGCTTCATTCACAGTGATTTGTGCTTGCACTGGTATTTTATATGAAGATTGTAACCATTTCATATATTCTACTTGAAAGACATTGTCCTAATAAATTTAAATTTCACTGGTTCCATAGTTCCCTCATCTGAAGCTAGAACAATTGCCTCCATGTAAATTCTAAACAGGCAGAAGGCAAAAAAAAAAAAGGAAAAACAAAATATGATGTCTCACCTGAATTTGAAAAGATAATTCTGAAATTAAAAATAAATTATCTTTTCCTTCCAATCTTTCTCCTTGTCAATATCACAGTCTGCCACCTGCAAGATTTAAAAGCCCCACAAGGCTGCATTATTTTCCAGTACTAGTCATGGCCTGATGTCACTCCTTGTATAAAACCATAATCAACTGAGTTTTCTCTTGAGTTAATTTCAGCAATGAAATCAACTATCTTGACAGTAGTCACTGGCAGTGCACAGTAACTGCCTCTATTCAGGGGTGTCTACTGTGTATTTCTTCATATGAATTTCTTTTTCCAAACTTGCACTGAATTTTATTTGGAGAAAATGATATTACTATTAGTCTGTTAATACATATCTTCTCCTCCCATCAAGAATTTTTAGATGGTGACCTCAAGGGAAGTTTTTGAGCATCAAATTACATACTCTATGTGTTAATTCTTTAAAGGGAAAAAGGAAGTTACATGTGTCTGATGCTTTCTGCAGTATTGATCACTCTTTAAGTGCTGCAGGTCCTCTTGGGAGATTCAGAGTGATAAAAGCATGCTTCTCTGGATGTAAAGGCTTCTACTTAATATCATTGTGAAATGCTGCAAAGAAAGAAGGAAAATGCATTAAAATTACTGTTTAAAGAGTGAATTTGTTAGGACTTTGAATATTTGAAAAAGCAAAATTTGAAATAGCTTTAGAGCTCTTAGCAATGTTGTCCTTCTGTGATTTTTTTGTGCAAAGTGCAAAATGTATCAACTGAACCTTAAAAAAAATCTTATCATACATGTACAGAAAGATACACACACTGAAATTTCACAAGCATCTCTACCTCATCTATTTCCCAAATGTCAAGTGCTTAATTAAAATATTCTTTTAAGAACATTTCTGCTTTATATTTACTGTGTATCTGGTATCTTTGAGAGAACAAGTAATACATATTGTGTGAGATTGTAGCAGACTTCGCCTTGTACAGCATCAAGGGTGAGTAAATCCTTAGATGGCATTTTGCTGCCACTAAAAATTATAGGATAGCATATTCTGTATGTTGCAATCCTGAAAGGGGCTCAACCTGAGCCAAGAGGTACTCAGCTTTCTTCATCTCTTGTTAAAGGAGCTGTGTCCTACCAAGCTAGATAAGAAATGGGCTGCTTTGTGCATGTTCTTCATCAGGTGATGAAATAATAGAAATGTTTCATGATGATCTCACAGTATATCCTATTTCCCAGCCTTGACAGTGGCTCCCAGAAGTTTCCACAGGTTCTCTGAACAATATCTGAATGACTGTGCACATCTATTTGCAGACTGTCTATATAGTAGAACTAGCAGGCTAATTATTACTGTTTTCAGTATTTGCTCCTGAAAAGCGAAGATCACTGCAAAAGAATTAGGATTTTATAACAGCGCAGGCTTTGGGTAAATACAAAAATTGTTTATGAACAAAATAAATAAAATTGGTCCAGAGGTTTTCTTCCATGTAATTAATCTACTTCCAAATACAAAATATTCACAGAATATTAACAGAATGTTTTGGGTTAGAAGTTACACACAAGGATTTTCAAGTTCAACTTTTAAGGGGATGGCTCCTATGGGGATTGAACTCACAGCCTTGGAATTATTCATACCATGCTCTGACCAACTGAGCTCATCTCAGGGTCACGACATATGACACACTAGTGACATTTTCTCTATTATTATGCTTTATAACTTTTTCTAAAGATTGCTAAATGCTATTTCAGGCGTAACAACTATATAATAAGTATGTAATCTTGTTTTTATATTAAAGAGCACCCAACAAAAGCTAAAACAGTGATGCACACATAACAGCATAGCTTATCCATAAAGATCTCCATGATACATTTTGGAGATACATGTCTCAAGCCAATAACCTTTCACATTTCCCCATTTCACTTTGGCCTCTCATCGCCTCCACTGGGACCAGCATTCATATTCCAAACCTTGTGGCAGCTGCTAGATGGTTCCCATTATTATAATTTTATTTTTTAAAAGGCAGCTTGCCATAAAACATGCCACATATTTTAGAATTCTCATGTGAAGGGAATGATGAGTAGCAGATAGATAGTTTGAAGGCACATCTTTTGTAAGGAATCCTTAGTTCTCCCTCGCTGCTCCAGTGACTGTTTCTTTCCCCTCTGAATGCCATGTTTGTCATATGAGCAGAGCCTAGGACTGGCAGGACAGATAAAAAGTGTGCATGCTTAACTTTGGTGATGAACATTAAAAAATAGCTTGCTATCTACTTGCAAGGCCTTTTTATGCCAGAGTCCTGAGAGAAAGATTTTGAAATGGAGTAAAGGGAGAAAAAATTGGTTTCATAAGCTTTTATGATAGAGGGGGAAACAGGTGTCCATGAGAGAATAAAAATGAAACTCATCACACTTGTCATACTTGATGTTGAATTCTGTTTAAAATTTTTGGTCAGACAACTACTTCTCTTCATACCAATGCAGTCTATCCAAAAATGCTGAAAGTAATTCATCTTGCTGAAAGGAAAGTCTTAATAGTTGTCATGTCAAGCTCCCATCATAGAACCAGAGAATGGTTTGGGTTGAAATGGCCCTTAAATATCATCTATTTCTAATACCCCCTCTCATTGTACCTGTTTGTAGTGTATAGGATTCTGTATCTAATCAACTTGACATAGTGTGAGTAGATTGGCAGCCTTCAGGAATCAGAGATAAAGGATATGAGACTCATCTCAAAGTATGCAACAGTATGAGCAGCCAGAAGTATACATCTAGACTTTGGAGAGCTTGGCACATCATGTTGCCAGCTCTATTTTGATGTTATCATATACAGTAGCCATGCTGCTAGTTTATGCATGCTCAGAAAATGGAGCTAGTAGCCAAATTTTCTCTTTAAAAACAGCTGTTTGAAAAAAAGAGAAATATTATTAACTAAAAGATGGGCAGGCCACTCAGAAATACCAGAGAAAGATAGATTACATAATTCATGCCTCCTGCAAACATTTCATTCTTTATCTAAACAAAGGACAACACCTTAAAGCTGCATGCTTCACCACTAGATTGGTAACTATGAGATAGAAAAATGTTTTTGTATTCTCAGTTACTATTTTTTTTATATTTATATTTTTCTCAGTATTTGGGTGTTGAACTGTTCTTTGTCAGCTGTACAGTATGTGCAGTTTTCTGCCTTTGCTCAGAACCATTCATAATTCATTGCCTGAATTTGAGTAACTGTATCTCTCATGAATTTAAAAATAAGTGAAATTTCTTATACTCTAGTGGCTCCTTGTGGAGTTGCCTTTTTTTAGACTAAACTGCACATGATTCACTGTTCAAGGGGTTTTTCTCTATATTTGCTATAATGTATATACAGGTTTTGATTTTTAAGTAAATAGCTAGGAAAAAATATCCAGATATTTGAAGACAGAAGTTCTTTAAAAAGTAGTTCAGAAGTTGCATGATATGCATTTTCAAACTGATTTGTTACTTGCTTTTTTTGCCTGACTTTTTATTCATTGTGTGCTAACTCATTGAAAAATGTGCATAAACAGAATCTTCCAAAATTAAAATGACAGACATATGGAGCACTTATATGTATTGTCCTGGCCTGAATCACCTAAATACAGTAGAGCTGCTCTTACAAAGTTGAATTATTATCTCTTTACAATCCTACTGCTTTGCTTCTATCAATATATCCCCATCCGGTTTTGCCTGTCTCTGCAACATAAATGACAAAATGAAAATATTCTTTCACAGAATAAGAAGTTAACCTTTCAGAAACTGGTAATTACTCATTTAGACAGTTAAATCAATATGTATTATTTTTGAAAGTATGCATTGAAATGTTTGGGCTCGAGAGCAGCATATACAATCCTTACATTTGTCTACTGAAATTTTGAAAAAGGTGCTCCACTTCATTGTACTCAAAGGAACAAATATTTCTCTGTGCACAGTGTTCTAGCTCCTGAGGAATCCTTGTGAAAAAGATTCCATGGGTGATGCAGACCATTATGGTTACTCTTACCAACGGCAGGAAGGATTGGCATATGGATAGATGAGGGACAACAATTCTTCTGTCCAAATGATTCTCTGAATTAAAGAATCAAATGAAGCTGAGATAATACATCTGGGTTGGTAATTGCACTTTGCAGATTTAGGCTGTCAGGCAGTGATTCAAGGGACATAAGCTGGGAACTGGGTACTGCTGTTCTCATAAAGATCATTGGCTAATTGATCACACATAAAACAGCTCATGTTGATGAAAAAAAAGCAACTTGTTCCATTAATTGACAAATGCTTTGACTGAGGCAGAAGATTGTTAGTAAGTTACCACTTGAGCTGGTTGAATGCTACCCCATTAAGTGATTTTCTTTTGTTCTTATTCCAAAATTCTCAGACTGAAAATTAACAAGCTATTAAAAAAAAACAGAAGAAAACTTCTTATAGATATTAAATACCTGTACTTCTTTATTTCTGAGATGACAGAGAAGATACAGTCTGATTGTGGTCTTATGGTGCATCTGATTAATGGCAATAGAGCATTTTTAACTGCAGCTGATATGGGGGCTATATTGTAAACGTCAGTAGTTTTATTTATCACAAATTGCTCTTAAAAATCCCAATGAAAATTATCAAATAAGTGCCCTAAATGTTAGATATAATTTTTGTGCTTTGATATTGTTTTTACTAAATATGCCATCAAAGTTCTCCTGTTATGTAGGTGCTGAGGAAATGGAGATCAATGTCTTAAGCACTAGGATACTGTAGTGATGAGTAATGCTGAGCTGCAATCAAGGAAAATAATCATTCTGTCTTCAAATTAGGATTTAAATGGGGTGATGATGCTGAACAAGGAGAAGAAAACATATTCATTAGTTTATGTTTTTGCTTTGTGTACTGAGTGACACAGAGATTTCTTGAAAAAATATATTAATTCATTGTGTATTTTTTCATAATATATGCGGGAAAAGAATCAATGTTGTACATGCAAATTTTAATTCTGATGTTTCTTGATTGCTAGCACTTGTCTTTGCAATCTTCACTCTTCACACACACACCAAGCATGCAGAATAGCAACCAGAATTTCCAGTGACTCTTTGTTGCACATGCTCAGTTTGAGGTCTGAGCATCATCTGGTGGCAGCAGAAGACAGGAGAAATTACAAGGTGGGTTTATTTTTCTGTCTGTGGGCTGTAGCTTCTTTTAAAGCCTCAAGGTAAAAAAAAGAGATAACTTTCTGATTTTCTTTTCTTTAAGTTATAATAAATTCAGCAACACTAAAAAGCGAGGTGATTGTGAATGTTAATGCAAAGCACATAAGGTGAATTTACGTAGGATTAAGAGTTTCAAAAATTGAAATTAGAACTGCTGTTTCATGTAGACATTTTAATTTCTTCTATTTAATATATAGATTATGTCACATTTTTGGTGTCGTATCAGAGTGGAGGATTACCTAAAATATGTTGCTTTTAGAATCAATTAGGTTGGAAAAGATTTCTGAGATCATCAAGCTCAGCCTGTTACCAAACACCACCATGTCAGCTAGACCATGGAACTAAGTGCCACATCCAGTCTTTCCTTAAACACCTCCAGGGACCATGAAGGTAAGATTAGTGAGAGGATCCAGCTGAAAGATGATCCCTTGTAAAGTCTAGAATTGCTTACTTTATAGTGTGGCTTGTTAGAGGTTATTCAAAACATCAGATTAAATCCTAATGGTAAAGTGTGCCTGCATTTTCTTAGTGAGCCATTTTATCTACTGCAAATATAAGTATATTGCAAAATTTACTGTAAACTCTGCTGACTGTCAAAGTTGTTACTGACAATCTCTGTTCTTTCTACAGATACAGACCGAGGAGAATGACGTCTGCAAATCAAAGTGTCCATTCATAAATGTTTTATCAGGAATATGATGCTGATTTTTTGTCATCTATTCTATTACTCACAAGAAAAACAGAGGTTTAATTAAATTTGATTTTCTTTATTGCAACAAGATAAAAAGTGCTTTAGAGATTAACTGCAAACTTGTTCTTATTAGTGCCTAAAAGCAGATCACTAATTAATCTCTGTTTCTTCCTGTACTTTGTTACTAATCACAAATTAATTGTCATGCACAACAAATGTGTTGGAACTCTGAGGTTCCAACATCCACTCATCATCCATGAAAAGATGGACTCCAGCATTTTTTCCCAGGAGATCCACATCATCTCAGATGTCACAGGGAGGTTCCTGCACTGTCTGATCAGGCAACAGAAGCAAAGCCACACATTGTGACCTCAAGCTTCAAGCTACTCTGTAAACACTTTTTGTCCATACAAACTGTCATCTATGCTCATAAAAAATGTTTTTTAAAGAAATTTTAATTCCTAATAAAAATTACATAGACCTTTTATTTTGGAATTCCCAGAAGTGTTTAAATATGGGACAGGTTTATACCATGTTATTAAGATAGTTAACTTTCAAACATCAGCAATATAATTTTGCTAATTGATTTTATTGTCTTCTCTGATGTTTGGTTTTGCAGCCTGTTTTGACACTGAGCTTTAAATCTCTTCCCTTAGTCAGCTGGAGTATTCTTTTCTGTCTCATTCTTTCTCATACCTTCCTTTTTCTGCATTTCTTTGTGAGATTTTTGTGAGATTATTCCATGAAGAATCACATGGTATGTGATTTCATTGTAAAGGAAAGAAAGCCAAAGCTGCTTGAAATGAAAGAAGGAATTCCACAGGGAATGGTTAAGCCATGCCACCAATATGCTGCTGTTAAAAATTTTGTATATAATTCACTGGTTTTCTTAACATAATTGAAAGTGATGTATTTACAAGAGTGAATTAATCAATAACAAAAAATAAAGTAAGAATTTCCAATCAGTGCCTCCATATTCACTTGTTAGTCAAACCAGGAGGCTTCTTTTCTGATGTTTTTCTAGGCTGTTAAATTTTTGTGGGGTTTATGGCTTTTTCACTACTGACAGAAATTTAGGTGAGCATTAAGGTGTGTTACCCAACTGATACTGGAACCAAAACATCTGGAACATCTGTCATTTGAGCACCATGGCAGGTGGAGATGGACACATCCCTTGGTGACCAAGAGCCATACCTTCCCCTCTTTTGCTCTGTGTCATGTAAACTTCTTTTTTCTTTGCTTCAAATACTCTTACCAACTCAGGCTAAGTAAGTAGCAGAGATAGGAGATTACAAAAGATCAATCCAGCGACAGAAGGATTTGTACATTTTTTGGAATATGAGAGATTGATATCTGAGGCTCTGATTTACTGCAGCCACAGCCAAAGGCCAGGAGTACTCTCAAGCTTGAAGGGGGTCCTCTGAAAATAAAGCTTTCATTCTAACAGAGAATTAACAAATGCCAGGAGCTTTGAATTTGAGAAAAATATAGTAAGGGCCTTCTCTCTGTTTCTTCTGTTCTGTTAAAAAGGAACATAGAGTGAAATCTAGTGGGCACCTACCTGGTGGTGACAGTTTCAGAACAGAATTTTAATGCTTGCAGAGTGCCTGTTTACCTATCAGTGTTTAGTCACTGATGTAACAGCGGCAATTTTGAGGAACCTGGTTTATCTTGATTGCAGTGACATCAGTGTCTTCAAAATACATTGCCTCCATAAGGAGCAGAACTGATATTTTGGTAGAGGAATAGCACTTGATTCTCCAAAGTGTCATAGTCTGTGTATGGAAGTATCAGTTAGGGAATTGATCTTGATGAGGTCCAAGAGTTAAATGTTAAATAGTCCTGCTATCTCAACAAAAATTATTTTAGCTTGTATGTTTTCTGTTAAGTAGTTTTGTGTCCTCTCAAATTAAATTGAGGCACAGGAAAAATAAACCGCTGATGGACCAAAGGATTCTATTCTAAATAAAATGTGGAGTATTTGCATTTAGTGTTATAAACAGTAAATTACAGTTGCATAAGCCTGCATTGTATCAGCAAGTTTCTAGGCTAATAAAAATATTCTAAGGCAAGAAAATAAATTTAACCTTCCAATCTTAGCAATGCAATACTTTTTCTTTTACATGCTTTCTCATAACTCTTTTTCTCCTTCCAAGCATCATTTTGTTGGGAGTGCAAGCGCAAAAAAGCTCAGGGCAGTTAAGGCCTCTAAGCGTCCCTATGGCCCTGGCAGAGAAACGTGTTAGATATAAAGCCACAGAATGTGATACTCAGCTTCTGAGCCCACTTCTGGCCCCACCTTAACCTCAAGAGAGGGTAACCAGATATTTAGGACTTCATACTCACTGTCCCTTCCATTTCAAACCATTCTATGATTCTCTGGGAAAAAGTGAGGAATTTTGTCAGCTCAAAAATAAGGTTTTCCTAAAATTTCCTACAATAATTTTTTTCCTGTAATTTCTAATTTATCCATATATTTTATGTCTGACATTTCATCTGTTTCATACTTATTCTCTGCCTACTTTCTTATAGATAAGAGCCTGTCACAGGTTAGACCGTTGCTCAAAATTTTGAATTGTTTTCTAAAACCTTACCTGTGTTTGAGAGAATGTGTTCATCTGAAACAAAAATTGCAAGGATTATGTTTCTAATGTTAAAATTTTACCAAAAAGACGTTTGTCAACAACCGTTTTGTGACATAAATTCCCAAACATAGAAGATACTGTCTAAGCACTTGACCTCAGTATGACTTAGTACACAGGCTTCTGTAGTGGCTTATAAGTAAACAGATAATACATTTCTTTCTTTACAGTGCTTGGGGTTACAGCTGAGTGAAGAGACATTAAGCAAAGCTGGAATAGTAACATGGCACACACTAGCTGGATAGAGAGGATATCCACAGATATCTAATTAAAATCTGACTGTAGTTCTAGGTTCTTTGATTATTTACTCCTAAATCTCCCAGTGCAATGAAAATTATTCATGTGAAAGACACATACAAATTCCAAATAAGTACAAAAGCAGCTGCTGTTAAGTAGTTAATCTAGAGTTATACTAGCCTTTAAACTCCTTCACAGCTTATCATGACAGGAACAAAACATTTCATCTTTCAGAGGCAGCAACTGAGACTGTGATGTTATCTTTTTTGTGGTACAGCTTTGAACTGTGACATTTATTCTGACTTCCACCCTCATTCCTATTCCTAGCTTCACACTGAAAGAGAATTTCATTCGTATTTGCAGATATTCTTTTGTAACTTTTATTCAACCTTTACCGTGAGGCTTTCCTTTTCCCCTTAGGAAAGTTTTTTTAAAAAATTTGATCAGTTGAATTTCATGATCATTTTTGAAAGCAAAGAACTCTTTATGACAGCTTTATCTCTGCAACAAAGAGTATGTGTTAGCAGAAAGCATACCACTGAGGGAGATTCAAATATTTTAAGAATTGTCAATTTGACTGATACTGTCTATATGGAAGCATTTGAGGACATGAAGGTGAACATCTGAGATATTATTCCAGCCCATCTAAATGCAAAGCTTTTCTGACAATTTAAACAGAGCCTGGATTCTGCCCCTTCCTTTTACTTACCTCGCTGAAAAGATAAACAAGCAATAAATAAAAATATGAGCAAAAATTACTTTCTTTTTTTTTTTTTTTCAACATAATAAGTGAGCAGGGAGTACCAGATGGGGAACAGAAGAGAAATTGGTGGCAAAACAAAACTATCAAGTGAAATGTGAACATTGTCTGACTGACAGAGATGATTCGAGCTTCTGAGACTTCCAAAAGGGGAGCACTACACCACACACGTGCAACAGGCTTGCAGAGCAAGGCTTTGAACCTGAGCAGAAGAGAAACCTCTGAGCAGAAAGGCTGAAGAGGTATGTTTTAGCCATGCTGCTTTTTAAAAATGAAGTAGCAAGAGAACAACATAAACCTATTTACTAAGAAGAAATACAGGGGTTTAGATGAAGGGTCATGTGCCCTCAACTCTCCTTTTTCCTAAAGCAGACACAGCTGTTGCTGCTTGTCTTTGAAGAACCCAATTATTTTCTCCGTTTCCCTCTTCTTCCTTCTCTGTCACATTCCTGATAATTGCTTTCTGTATTTTCACATGAATAGGAGTCTGTGAAGAAGTAAAACTCTTCAGACCTATCATGCTCCTTCTCCTTCCCAGAAGAATGGGTTTTTCTGGTCTGCCGTTGAAAGAGGAAGTGAGGGAGCCAAAGCAGAAGCAGGGAGCTAAAAAAGGAATGTGGTGGTTCCTTGAGCTGTGTAGCATTCACAGACAATTGTTAGGTCCTCACTGAGTTGTAGCTGGCTGAGCAGTGCACTGTCTAATGGCTGAATTAAAGTCTCTCCTTTGTTCTACATAATTCAAGGATCGCAAGCTAATAAGAAAAAAAAATCCCTACCTATATTTAATGAAAGGGAATTATTGAAGTAATTCCAAGATAGAGAACCTGTAAGATTGGACTGAAAATTAAACAGAATTTATTTTTATTTAGTTTGTATTTTCTGAGCTGTCCACTTACCAAAATAAATACAACAGTAATTTGAAGCTCCCATTTATCCTACTTCTGAATCCTTCAGGCAATTTCTGTGGCAACATCACACCAGTCCATCAAACAGTTAGTATTAACTTTCCATGTCAGTCTGTTAACTGACTCAGCATATCATGACAACCTATTGGTGAAAAGCACTGGAGCTGTTACTGCTCTGGTTAGAGTTCTGAAATCAAAAGATTTGATTTTGTGCAGTTTGATGTTTCTGCATTATTCTACTTGGTGAAAGAAAATTATTGAAAAGTAAAATTTTTTTTAGAAAAAGACATTTTAAATACAGGGTTTCTTAAAGACTGCTCTGGGGTTTATCTAAAAAACTGATGGAAAGTAGTATGTATCAATTAAGGAGCCTTGCTTCATAATCAAGAAAGGAAAAAGTTCTGCAAGCAGCAATGTGTAGCTTTTCATTTTCTTTAGAGAATGCTGATCTATGCCAGCTTTTTTGCTAGCACAGATTAGTCTGTCTTTCCCAGGTTCACTGCATCTGTCACACTGATCCTCCTGCTCTTTTCTCTTCCACACCCATGCCAGCCATCCTTCTGAGAGGACAAACAATCTTGAGACAGGTGCCTCTCCAACCACAGTCACGCACATGGTTGGAGACAAGGACTGACAATGTAAAAGGTTGGGCATGGAGCTGCAGTCCCAGCTGTGAGACTCTCCCCATGTCAATAGCAGAATTTGTTCTGCATGAACTCTAATCTTTGTCATCTATATTAAAACACATCTAAAAATTACAAGAAACTATAGTGGTCCTTTTTATATAAAAGGATAAATAGAGCGTTTTATTAACACTTTTTGCAGCAACAAAAGTGACACAGTCCACATCTTTTTCATTAAACACAGCAAAAGCTATGGTCACGTTTTACATCACTTTGAGGCACAAAGCAAAATACTTCTTTTCTTAAGGTCAAGGTATGATTTGCATTAAAAAAAAAGGAGAAAAAAACAATCCTCAAGTTGTATATTGCGGTAGCAGGGTTTCCAATCACTAGCACAATACAATGAACAGACCAAGAATCCAGAATGGATTATTACATACAATAATAATCATTTGATTGAATTAAGAAATGGATCATTGTCATTTTAGAGTATTAAGAAGTGGTCTGGTGTTGCTAACTTCAGTTGGTTCAGTTTGGTTCAATCCCAACAACCCCAAGTATATACAACAAGCTAAATAAAGGTAAATATATCATCTAGAAGATTATGCACTTCATAATGCATTGCACTTATTGCTTGGTACACTAATGTTGCAGTCACTGTTGAGTTGTGCTAAAAAGACAAGCGTGATGCTTGTTGGCTTCTTTCAACCCAACACTAGTTATTTACCACTTTGGTTTATTGTGTGTATTATTCAGTGTCCATTATTATTAGGTTTGAGCGAAAGACAAATAAATCTTTTATTTCAGGGATTTCTAAAATAACATTTTCTATAATTACAGTACCTTCAATAAACATATCTATGTATACAACTGTGGCACGATGTGTAAAAATATGAAAGCTATTAAGGGAAGAATAAGGGTTAAATTATTCTCTGTTTTTTTCTATTTGTTTCAAAATATTCTGCAAAACAAATGCATCCTTTTTCATAGCGCTACTTGTTCATAGTAAAATTATCTTTGGAATTTTGTAAAAGACTATCTTTTTTTCTATGTTACATTGGGGATTTCTTTCTCTTTCTGAAGACACCAGTACAAATTCAGAATATACTGTAAAGAATAGAATAATAAAGCTTGTTTTTTGATAAAGGGATTTGCCAGGCTGCCTGAAAAATCAGACTTAATATTTTACATTGTTTTTATATTAGATGATAAATGCAGGGAAGAACATGACAATGTCTATAATTTAATGAGATTTTGTAAAGAATAGAAATAAGAATTTGTGCCCAAACATTCAGTATAAAACTCCTAAATAATTCCTTTATTTATCACAGAGTAGCCTGCAGCATGTAATCACAATAAACATACAATATGCCCTATTTGTTCTTTAGGCTTGATACAATTACCATTAAGGGAACTGGATCAATCCTTGTAAATGCCTAGGACTCAGCCTTTCTTCTTAAAGAAAGTTCTTGTCCTAGACTAAACACACAACTACTACATTGCACTGAGTAAATGTGTGTCTTTAACACAATCTCTTTCAATACAGTGTAACAAATATATAAGTGCATTTTAAATGATCAAGTAATTTTGGCTTTCTAAAAAGAGCATTAGATGTGCCAACTTGGTTGCTTAGTTGTGCTTTAATCTTTAATTATGAGTTTTAGCTCTTGTATACTCTAAAGTATCTACTTGCCTCTATAATTTTGACCAGTAAACCCTTAAAACTCTAATGTTTATAGAACAAATATAACCTAATGAAAGTGATAACATCACAACTCATACAGATTGCACTTTGATGTATTTTTTTTACAGTAAGACCTTCCTGTCTGATATGTGTTTACATGTTTATACCACATTTTTTTTCTGTGCAAACAATCACAATGAATTTAATCACAAACACTACAAAATATACCAAATATTTAGGTTTGTTATGAATAATCTCTTTCCTTGTAATTGTATGAGTCTTGTACTTCCTCTTGTACAAATTCCTCTTTTTTCTCCCAGCCATTAGGCCAGCCACCATTCACCTGGGTTGTAGCACCATAAGACTTGGTGGTACCGTAATTTACATAATTCTGAGTAATGTCCCCTGTCTCTTCAGCAAGTTCATCTTCATGAATAAAGCCACATTTCTCTTCACTTGTCTGTTCAGGGTCTGCCCAGGGTTGTTTCTCTCCTGAAGCAAATATGCCATAGAAGATCACACCTCCGTAATGAACTAAAGCAGCAATGAGGAAGACATACTGCCATTCTTCACGTGTCTGTAAAGAAAAAATTTGCTAAATCAGAGTAGCACAGAGATTTACTTAACTCTTCTGAGCTGGAAGATTTAAATTAGAGATTGAGGTCATGATAGCAGAGCTAAAGCATTTAAGTGTCCATTTTAGAATTATTTATATCCATCTTTCTTTGAAAAATTTAACAGCCCACAAAAGCATCAACCTAATGGGCATAAAGTGAAGCATGCCTCAAATTTGCATCCCTGGATGAAAGTCCCAGACTCCAATCCTGGCAAGTTGTATTATAGAAAGGTCTTTCTCTTGAAACCAGTTGTATCAAACTGGAAGATTTGAAAACTGTATTTCCATTTACCTTGTTCTTTGTCATTGCTCCAACAATTATAGGGCAAACCATTCCAGACAAGGTCCCGACTCCATTAGAAATCCCCATTAAAATGCTAGCATACCTTGGGGCAATGTCTAAATGGTTGACATTGAATCCTGCAATAGAAAGGTCAGTGAGGGTTCACGCCAAGAGCAGACCAGTACTTCAGATGAGAAAAGTGACATGACATTTTTACTATAACATATTTGGGCTGCTTAATTGCATTTCTTTATCCTGATAAGACTTATAATGGTTAATTATTCCTAGAGAGACTCTGCATTTTCATTTTCTTTTAAGAAAATATTTTAAAGGGATACCAGGTTAATTTTCTCACAAAATTACAGTTTAAGAAAACCTGAAAACCTCCTAGTAGTGTCTGTGTAGAGTAGAGAACCCAGAAGATATTTATGCAGGGAAAGAATTTGTATTTCATAGTCCCATACATGAACATTTCATGCTGTAAATTATATGTCTTTTCTTCTTCCAGTTTGTAACATGCTCCTTTCCTATTGCCCGCATTTTTCTTTTTTGTCACATAGACCAGCAGAAAGGAGTTATTTTCCATTCATCAGTGGTAAATCAGAGCAAAAGGACATTATCTATGGCAGAATTACTTATTAATTTTGAAAGATATTTGCATGTTCTCTTGCCTTTTCAGCAGCACAATTCTGTTGAAAATGTATGAGGTAACTATTTAAATAATCTAAAGAGAGAGAAAAAATTGTTCACAAAATAAGTACTTATTTAAGTGAAAACAAAATCCAAACTTTTGGATACAGATAGTATAAGGGGAAAGGCAGGTAGTATGATATGGTCAGCTTGGGGAAAGTGCAATACACTTTCCAAATTGTACAAAACAACAATGATAGCTTGCAGAATGCATGAGATTAAGGACAGGTTTGATTAGAAGAGACTTTAGATGTTTGGCACAAAATGAAAAAGAACCTGTTTAAAACATAAGGAACCAGCATGGGAGAGGATACTAAAATCATAGTGCCAGGTGACTTGTGCTTGGGAAGGGGAAAGAAAAAGGCAAAGGGTTGATGAATCAGCAAGAAAAAGGGGAATAGCTGAACTTCAATTCAGAAAAGAAATTCTAGTAATTAGGCCCCAAAATGAAATAGTATAATAGTAACAGGCCCCAAATTTAATAAAATAATACAATATTAACAAAATAATAGCCAATACACAGTGGAAAAAATTAAAATACTTCTATTTAAAAAATGATGTGTAAATTCAGGTGTCATTGTGTAACACCAGTCCATTTGCTTTCTATGTTTGATTTCAAGAAAAATTTGTAGTGTTTTAACACTACATTAACATTTTAATGAGAAGAGAGTCTAATTTGCTCCAATGAATATGGAAAATATTGAATTATTTGAAAATAAATAATCTAATATAAAAGCTGTAATGCCAAATGTACATTCCTTTGTAAAGATCATAAATAATGTCCTTTGGGAATTCCAGAGTGAGTGGGCTTTTTAATTACTATCCATGAATAAAAGCAGAGCTAGATGTTCTGCCTCTTAAGATAAAAGAGTTAAGTGTTAATAGTAATACAATCTTACCAGATATGGCAAATCCACTAAAGCCTACAGCAAGCACTAAGAATGAAATAGCCACTCCTTTGCTGTGTGAATATCCCACCACGAGAAGAAGAGTTGCTTCCATACCAAAACCTGGTGAAACAATAAATAAAACCAGGCATTGAATTTAATCCCTCTCAAATACTGCAGGTCTTAGGATGCCATGATATTTCATAGGAACACAAATAAAACATTACCTCAGAGTGGGATATAATCAGGTATTTCTTTCATCTCTAAAAACCACATGTTCTCCCTCTCTCAAATAATAATTATTTTACTCTTTATGTGCTAATTTACTGCTATTTTCTGTCAGTTTTAAGATGAAAATAAATACTTGTGTTGTGGTTAGGTCATTCCAACCAACTCTCATTTAACCTGCTTGTGAATTTTCTAGCCCTTGGCACAGCTAATGTTGCTTTAACATCTCAGAAGTCAAGGATGTAATCTCAGGGAGTTGTCCGGGCTCTCTTAGTGCAAAGAGTGTTTAGATGAGGAGCTAAGACTGAGTAAGTAACCAAAAGTAGGCAAATTGCCCTCCAAAAGCTCATCTATTTCTTTAACAGTCTAAATGGTTTTCCAAATACCTGTATGGAAATATGAATGGGAGCACCTGTGCTTTCTTTTATTTAGCAACATCTGCATTGCATAAAAAAATGTGGAAAGGATTGCCTCCTAACAACACACAACTGTGCAGTTTGTTTCTTTATTCTATAC
The DNA here is from genome assembly GCA_013186435.1 of Turdus rufiventris. Lineage (NCBI taxonomy): Eukaryota > Metazoa > Chordata > Aves > Passeriformes > Turdidae > Turdus > Turdus rufiventris. Next base: position 202,322 of record PYHW01009667.1, on the reverse strand, counting down.
AGAATGCAATATGAACATCAAATCCCTCCAAGAAACTTTTAGATAAAATAGAAGGACTTACCTCCACAGTTCATTATCTTTCTCACATTGGTCGTTGAAACAATCTGCCTGCTTCTTAAAAAGTCAGCAATTTGTCCCCCAATAGGAACAATAATTGTCATCACTAAATGTGGCACAGCGGATAAGATACCCACCTAAAATTAAAGTTAGAATTAGCAAAGTGTAAAACTTTGTATGTAGAGAAAGATAAAATACTAAATATCCATCAGTGACATTCAAAGTGCTAAACGTACATAGCAAAATAAGACATAGCACTTTTGTGATGACTGTTCCAATGGATTGCATGTGGGTATTCATATTTACCTTACAGGTCTGATCCAAACTTCATATGAATCACATGGAACCCTAAATCATCCCTATATCTCCCATTTTGCCACCATCTAAATTTCCTTGCTAAATGAGAAAGGGGGCGCAGTTCTCACCAGATTAAAGGATCATAGAGAAAGGTGAAAAACTATACCATCCTTCCTAGAACAAGGTGGGCCTGCTTTTAAAAAGGCACCTGGGAAAATCCATTTGTCAATGCTTTCTGTACAGCTTTGGTGAGATTCTGCAGCCCCTGGGTGTGCTGACACCTTTCTAGTACCAAGCACGATCTGGTTTTGAGCACTTAACTTACAGTGTAGCCCTAAGTAGATCATCACTAAATCTCACCTTGCCTTCACCTTTCTCTGTGCTATCCTTTGTCATAGTTGTTACTTCACTTATTCATGCTGGTCAAGGAAACAAGAACTGGGATGAGTAAGATTTAAGGTGCAAATCCGTTATAAAGATGCTTACCACTTTTCTTTCCTATTCATAAATACTACAAATGTAGATCTGACATTTACTTAGTTAAGATAAAAGCTTTACATACTTTTTACATACCTTGCTTATTTCAAATCCAAACACTTCCTCAAAGTAAGCAGGCTGACTAATTAGCAGCAAGTAAAAAGTCCAGCTTCTGCAGAAGTTTGCAACTATTATTGCATAGACTGGCATAGATGTAAAAAATTTTCTCCATGGTGTTTTGTATTTCTGAAACATAAAAAGAGGATTCAGTTATCATGTTGATCATTAGCAACTATCCATCTTCCCTTTCCTTACCCTTTTTTTAGCTCTAGTCCAACAAGTAGATATATGTACAGCATAAAATGTTACTATGAAATGCACAAGTGTGATACTTAATTGTATCACAACATTCACATATGAGAGCTTTTATCTCATACTAGAAACATGAACATATGTGGACATCAGACCAAAATAATAATGTCTTTAAATGACATTTTAAATAATAATGTCTCTGAATAATAATAATGTCTTTAAAAGACAATCTTGTATGTAAATCAACAGTCAGATTTGACACTGTAACTACACAATTTCATTCAGATTTACTGCAAAAGTATTTTAGCATTTAAATCTTAATTGCAGTATTCTACTTTGTTGGTTTTTGGTTTTGTTTTTTTTTTTAATCAAGCCTCGGTTGAATCTGCTTGGTCAATATATTTTTTGTTTGCTTTAGTGTATTTTTAAAATACATTGCATAAAGAAAAAAAGACAGATGGGCAATCCTGCTGAGTCCCAGCACCTGTCCACGAGCCCAGGCTTCCACCATCTGTGTCGATCCAAACACAGGATTCATACCCAGATAAGTGCTTGAAAATCACTTCAGCAAGAATTCAGACTGAATTTAGTCTGCTGTTGATTTGAGTACTGGCTTTTCTTCGAAGAAAAACAGCCCATTAATGTGCAACTCCCTGTATACCTATTAAATTACACCTAAATGAGAGGTAAGGATTAATTAAGTCACTTAATTAATGAGAAGCCAGCCAGAAAATCTAACTTGATGGTATGGGAAGAATTTCACCTTAAATATTTTAGAAGCAACTTAACTATTGATACAAGATAATCACTAAAAAAAGTTTAATTAAAAAGCCACAATAAAAAATAGACAGAAATTGTACAGTCCAAATTGGAATTATATGGACATTCTTCAAAGTAACTAATTTCTCAGATTTTCAAAGCCATGAACCCTACTGAGTGCTGTTGAATATCAACTGAGCAGGCCCTCAATAACATTTAAAAATGTTAGCTATCCAAAAAATGACTCTTTAATATTTTCAGTTCCTTATTTAAAACAAAACAAGGTTTTTACAAAGATGAACATTTTTAATTCCTGAGTTCAATCAAGAACCAGTGTTCTGACCTAATAGAGAACATAATGAGGGTCTACTGGGAATGGATGGTGTAAAAATGTAAGCAGATGAAGTGAGGATTACACTGTTTTGTTTTTTTTTTTTTATTTTCTTGAGTGGCAATAGTTTCTCTAAAGCTTTTCAGCAGTTACAGAAATAAGATGACTATTAGTTAGCACGATTGGAGTGCTAAGTGGCTGGAAAATTCAGAGTTCATACATGGATTTTAGCAGCTCTTGAGAACTAAACCGGTACAGAACTAAGATTATGAGAGGCTTAATAACATATCTCAAGCAAAAATAATGCAAAAATGGGAAATGTTCTTATGGATCTATTGCAACTTGCAGTCTTTCTGGCAGACAAAACATAAAATAATAAGGATTGCTATTTTCTGATGTTCTGGGGACCTCAAGAGATACTGAGTAGTGCTTTTCCTGCAGTTCGCTTTTAGGAAGAGGAAAACCTTCCAGAAATTACTATATAGGAAGGAAACTGACTTTTTCAGTTCAATATATAAGAAAAATCCTAATAAAGTTGAAGTTTCAAATGTAGCTGTATCTCTTGTTTATAATTTGGAGTAGAAAAAGAAGCATAAATTCCATGAGTCATCTGCTAGAAAAACTAGAACCTGTGTTTTCTTAGAGCAAAAACAGTGTCCACCCAGAAATCCACCAGCAGATTTAAGATCTTCCCATCCCCCAGGAACACCTTTGTTCAAACTGTTCAAAAATACACTTTTTGATCTTAAAGGTGTGTGTTTGATTTTTTGTTGTTGTCTGTATTTAGGTGCTGGTATATCTCATTGGAAACCAGTGTGTGGATAATATTCTTACTTCCATTGCACCTAGGAGGTTGGCACTCTCTCCAATGCTTTCTTCTATGTATCTCCTTTCTTCATCTGTGATTGTAGGATGCTTTGCAGGACTCTCATATGAAACCAAAAGCCAAAACATGTACCAGACTATACCAAAGCTCCCTTTGGAATGGAAAGAAAAAAATCTGTGAAGTATTACAACAAATTTATATGGCAATTGCTGTCAGTTCTTCTTTTCTGAGTTCTCTCAGTAGAAATAACTGTCCAACAGAGAGTTTGATCCTGTGAACAATGCTTGTGCGAAATACATGCTGAACTAGAGCACAGTGAAGTAGTCTTTGCTTCATTTACAGAATGATTTCACTGCAAGTGAATATTCACTGATCTTAACATCAGTTTGTACAATTCAATGCAATGAAGCAGCTTCCATTTGATTTCACTAAACTGTAAATGAAGGGCCATTCAGCTTTAAGATGCTGCTGTTTGATTACTGCACTAAATCTTTTACCTGCAAAAGAGAAGACTCTGGCAATTTTTTCAACATAGCAATGCACTTCCTGAGTAGTTTATTAAATTTCTGTAATGCTGCTACTTAATTCACATAAATGCAGAATGAATTCCCTTGGGGCATACTTTTCTGTCAGCCTAGGTTAACACAACTGGGGTGAATAAAGTTATGTAGGTCTTTAGATAAAAATCAGAACAACTTATTCAGGGCAGATACTCTAAATTTGCAGTTTTGTCAGTGTGAGAGATGTTAATGTGAGCAGAGATAGTATAGATCTGCACAGGAATTTGCACTACTTGTGCTAAAAGTGACAAAGGTTTCAACATGAGCTATCTTTTCTTATTTAATCATGTTGCTTTCTTATATACTCTTCTCTTCAAATTCTGTTCTTTCATTGTCCTTTTATCTAGACTGTATTTTTAGCTCAAAAGTCCCACTTCTCTGGGGTTTTTGTCCTCTTAACAGTAGCTTTCGCACTTTTACAAAGGGTAAAGGGTAAGTTCATACAATACTGGAGTGAAACGAGCAGAAATGCGTACCATACACATAGAACACAGAAGACCACCCAGTATATTGCACTAGAATCCCAGCTAAAGGCATTGCAATGACAGCTCCTGCATAGGAACCTACAAAACAAGACACGAGGATGAAAAGGAAGAAAAAATCAGTTTCAAAACAATTGTACGTTACAAATGGAAGGAAGACAAAAAACATAGAGTTACTTACCACAAAAGGAAGTGGTTGCTAACCTACTTCTTTCTAATGGGGGGGCCCACTTGCTCCAAATACCGTGGCAGGCAGGGTAGGTGACCCCCTGGGGAATGGGTGTGCCACAAGTTAGCTAATGCTGGTCAGTCATTCATTAATTGTCTTTGCATGAGATTTTATTTTTAATCGCTATAAACAAGAGGTTGAGAATGCTTTGCACTTTTATAGTAAAATCTGAGCACAGCCACAGAAAAACCTGGATATTTATTCAAGTTTGAAAAGGGTTTTGTGTATCACTCCAAATCATGAGAAAGACTGTATGAAACAAATATAACATGTTTCCTTCTGCCCCCCCTCCCCCTTCCAGGAAAGAACTGCAAATAATTAAAGAGAAAGCGAATTAGTACACAGAAGGATGACAACACAGACCCTCAGAAGTCTTTCTAGTGCAGGACTGATTTATCCAACCCTCATTTTTAAAATCTAACATTTAAAGTATAATTTAGGAAATACAGATTAAAGTGCCACTACTCTAAAACTAGAAAATAAGATCTATAACCATGTAGAAATATACTTTTAAGAGAAGTTTTTCACTCTGTCTTTAATGAACCTTCTTGAGCATGTAAAGCAAATAGCTGAATGATATTATTTGACTTGATTTTAAACCAGCTACCTTTCAGGTCTCTCTTCAAAACCAGCCTTTAACTTAGGAATAGGAAAACTGTTAACTTAGGAATAGGAAAACTGCAGTGTTGAAATTTTAAGAGAGGTTTCATGAAATGTACAGTAATTCTACACAAATTCCTGATTAAGAATTATGGTATATGCATATATATCATATATATATAATATGGGTTATATAGATTCACTTTTCTCCTAATCTGTTACTTTGTTTCCTCTGCAAAAAACATAAAAATCAATACCATTTGCACTTACTGAGGGTTTCACAAATATTGACAGGTTGAGCCCCAATATGCAGAAAATTGTAAAATCACTTCTTCTGTTTTAAAAGAAGACCCTGTAACCAGTGTTCTGCTCATTTCAGTATTTTAACAGGTTTTTCTAAAACATTTAAAGATGCAACCTTAAGATTGCCATTATTTATCATAAACCTTCTTCAAAAATCTTGCTTGGAATGCTTTGCATTCACAATTCCTTTGAACAGTACTGGAGATGTGTGAGTCTACACTAGCTATTTTATTGTGTAATTAATGATCCACTTGCTTCTCATCCTCTCATCTTTGCAGTGCAAAATGCTTTTCTGTGCCTGCAAATCACTTGCCAGGAAGGGATCCACATTTATACAAATGCCCTTTAAGAAATTGGTTTGACAGTCACCTAAATTTCAGGCACTTTCTGCACAGATCTTTTGGAATCTTTTAATACTATAAACTACACTAGTTAAAAGCAGTTTGAGTTTTGTGGGCCTTAGGAGCAAAGAACCAGCCATCAATGAAAAGGGGAAGGGGAAAGGAGGAGAGGAGA
>PYHW01009667.1:174932-189933 GCA_013186435.1 Turdus rufiventris | reverse complement strand
TTACAACTCATTATATCAAGATATGTCTAGGTAAAGCTCTGACTCATTCCTTCTAGCTCATTAGCTTTGGGACAGCTTGGTCTTTAAGGGTGTTATCTGCTAGATAATGTTTCAAACCAGGACTTTCTCATTCAAATCACCTTACCAACACACACAGTGTGGTTCAACTGCCTCTGCTGATTCAGAGATATGTAACACACTTATCGAAGGAATCATCTGTAGGATTAATTTAAAAATGTTTTGTGGAGTTATTTGGGACAATAACTACTAGGTGCTGGGCTCAAAAGCTGGACATCTGTACTGCTTTTTGGAATGTTTTCTGATACGTGGGCCACATGTTACAGCTGATTGTGTCAGGACTGCTCAGAGCAAAGGCAGATTCCTTCAGAGAAAAGTGAGGGTGACATTAGTGTTTTTATGCAACCAACCTAGATAACATTTTGCTGCATCAAACCCAGTGTACAAATTGTTTTGGAGTGAAGTAACAAATCAAATAGAGGTGATTAAAGATACCTGTTGCACAGAGTGCCTGCAATTAATGGTCAGAAGCATCCCTGGTTTTGTTTCAGAGACTGTTTTGTTTATTAGATACCACTGCTAATGCAGCAAGGATTTGTGTAAACTCAGGATTAGAAGAGAAGTTTGAGCAAAGTTATCTGACAGCATTCTATCTGGATGATCTAAACCTAACAAAAAAGAAGTTTCTTTATCAGCTTGTTCTGAAAGGGGTGTAATGACTTGGAAATTCAAATTGGGTGATCTTTAAGTTCTCTTCCAACCCAAACCATTCTAGGATTCTCTGAAACTATCTGGTGCAATTTTACATAAACTGTGTAGTGAATTTTACACAGATAATGATTTCAAAGAATTTTCATCAGCGGAGGATGGAATGCAAAACTAAGCTCAAATTTCAAACATAACCCTACTCTTGTAGCTATATCTCAACAAGGAGGGCTAAATCCTGATTTTTTTTTATTTAGTCCTGAAAAAATTTGTCAAGAATAAACTTGGTTCTCTGCATTTGCTGGCTTGAGGATTACTTCCCTTCTGCGTTCAAATAGTTCCAAAATTCCACATTTGTCAATGTAGTGTTATACAGCTGCTTCTCTGTACTAGAGAAAAAACAGTTTAGCCTGTAACACTCTTGCCTGAGGTGCCCTGAAAGCTATAAGTTAAACACCACTAATGATGGTTTACCTGCTTCCAATGCATGTAAATATAAACTATGCTTTTACTAACTCTAAGAATATTATTTTTGCTTGATAATAGTGATTTTTTTTCATTTTTTCAGCTGTTCTCCATGCATTTTCAGCTGTTCTTCATACTCACCTCCTTGACTGAAAACCAGTAGTTGCCACTAATTTGGAAGACTTACACTACCTGTATTGATTTTTTAAAAAAATTATATACCTATCATTTCACTTGCTCATCTCCTTTGTAGCCTAAATACTCCTGATAATGTTTGTCATAGTCTAGTTGTCTTTTTCAGTCTGTAATTACACCGATAACCCTTCTTGGGATAACTTTTACTTATGTTTACACATTTCAAATCAGCTAAGTAGAACTGAAGCCATTATGCGGAGACACTACTTAGCTATTCTGTGGCATATATAGTCAATCTGATTTTGTCTAGTACAGGCTAGTTTCCTGATGACTCTGTTGACCCTCTACTGTAAGCATATCCCTGTGAAATGCTCACCCTGACAATTTATGTTTTCCTAAATTATAGGCAGAATGTAGTGGTTTCTTTCTGAGCTGGGCCCTTAATTTGCACAAAACAGCACAGGGCTAACAGAACTGGGATTATGCCGTGAATATTGGAGTGGCACATGAACTCAGCTGCCCAAAAAAACAGAGAGAATAATCTACCTTTGCCATTAGAGATGAACACTTATTCCCAAGTCCTAGGTTGAACATGCTTCATAGGAGAAGCGTTTAAAACCAAACCTCCTTTAAAAACAGTCTGTGGCCAGAAATCATAGTAAAACAGCATTATGTGTCTTTCTTAAATAGAGATAAAGCAGATTATTTTCATTCATATGTGTTTATGGGAGGAGGGGAATGTGCTCTGTGCTCTTCATACTAAATCCTATTATAAGCCCTTCATGAAGCATTAATATGTAAAAGTCGACCTCCCGCCATCTAATCTAGTATAATAAGGGCTTGGATACATTATTAATTTTTGTCACACATCTGAGGCCCCCTTTTATCAAGCAAAACCCCCATCTAAATCCCTTGTTGCATCATTAAATTGTGAAAACAGCTTCATCATTCATGACAGAAAAATGGAAGGACCCTGAAACATATGGCAGAGGGAGCAGCAGTACCAGCCACCAGTTTCCCCAGTCCCCTTCTTGTAAAGACTGGTACTTAAAAGAATCTGCAATGCAGCAGGGTGACAAAATCATCTTGGGGGTTTTTGTGCAATATTGGCTTTTCTGCCGGAAACACATGAGCCCCACACCAGTGCCAGGAATCAGAGACCAGTTCAATCTGCAGGATCTTGGACTGAATATGAAAGGTGGGATTGGCAAGTGCAGCACTGGGGGGGTTTCCCCTCACAATGCAAGGTCAGTTTAAGACCTCAGAAGTTCAGAAGTTGGCACTTGTTTAATCATCCACTAATCCCCTACTCACGCTGTGAATTAATCATTGTTTGCAAATCAGGAAACGCATAATATGCCTACCTACTAAAAGAATGGAAAACTGTCTCCTTTATAAAAGAGAGAAATGCAAAGATGTGAACTTCTGGGACATTTTTCTGTTTGTATTTCTAAATCAATAGTTCACCTTAAATCCTTATGCTTGTTACCATTAAGCCTGAGTTAGAGAGATTCTGGTTTCACTGACATGCTAATGACAGTTTCAGTGAAAATCTGTGGGACTCTGAGACAAGATGCACTGGCAGTTGTCAGAAATACCATTCATTTTATTCATACAAATAATCCTATCAGATTACTTGCCGGGAAGAAGGATTTAGCCTTTAGTAACAAGAAGAATGGCACTTGAGAAACAAAGATTAATTTGAAGTGAAATGTTAATTTGTATAATTTCATTCAGATTAGAATGACAATGATTAAGAGTCCAACATAAATGAGAGATAATTACATTATGGAGAAATCTAGCATAGTCATGTAGTTACATTTTTTAAATGTTAATAGTGCCAGGATTTGAGCTTTGACAGATAATAAATATATGTCATTACTATAGGTGATTTTAATTTTTACAAAACTGGCCTTCTATTCTGCCCTTTGTGTCTCTTTATGCTAGAAGGTTCTAATATTTGAGTATACACAAAGGAGCTAAAGTGGTCCCTCAGCTTTGTTTTATAAAAAGCAGTCTGTGATTATTGCAGATTTACTTTTGAAAAAAATGCTTGGCACGTACAGTCAAAACTGGAATTTCTATTTTAAATATATAACTGCATCACGAATTGATTATCTGTGGTGTAATCTAACAGTGCTCTATTAATTTCAAAGAATCTTTCCTGATTTACAGTAAATGTTTAAACAGTTCACTTAGGAAATCAGTGAGGAAATACTGCCACAGCATTTTAGAACTGCTTTTAGTAGGGCTAGGGTTTGTTATAGATTTGCAACATAAAGAATATTTAAAGGATGCATCAGAAGTTTAAAATATAATGATATTCAAATTATCTTGAGGTGATAAAACCGAGTACAGTTTCACACCTTTCCATATGTGTGTGACAGCACAGCAGGTAGTTTATTCACAGACAGCCAAAGTAGCATGAATGTGAAACAGAGGATATTAATTTGAATTAAATTATTAAATTTCTACATTAAAACCAAAACATGTGCTTACTTACAGGACCACATAGCCTGAAATTCACTATGGCAACAGCCCTTAACACTTGGTTATCCCTAATATTTTTTTTAATTCTCTCTCTACTGCAAATATTTCACAATAGCTAAAAGAGGAATTTAAAATCCAATGAAAAAAAAGCTATCATTTAATTTCTCTGGTTGGAACAGTGGTGGGTAGTCATTATTGTTACTGTTTAAGCTTTTTTAAATTTGTGTGGCTGTCAATTGCTGATTGATTCTTGTAATCTCTTTCCAGAGGCCTAAAGCATACACTTACTCCAAGCGATTTTTCCAGTGGAATTATATGCATACTTACAACCAGATTATCTCCTAGTAATCTTTCATATACATGAATCCTGAATACATAGTTCTTGCTGTTTCTTTCACTAGGCATCACTTTACACTGTCATTTTAGAAGCAATTAAAGATCTCTAAAGCAATCTCTAATTTTTCAACACCCATACTAATATGAATGCGTCCAATTACCACAAAAATCCAAGGTCAACGTCATTGACTTAAATACATTAATTTCACTAGATAAAGAAAAATAAACATTCTAGGATTGCACTGATTACTTTAGTAGAGCATCATGCTGAAAGCTTGTGATATATTTCTAGTCCCACATGGCTTAAGATCCCACTCAGCGAGACATTTATGACAATTACAGTCATTGACTTGGTTGTGAAAAACAAAAAGAAAATGAGGGGTTTCATCACACCACTTGGGGCATTAACAAGCAACCTGGGTTTCCTACAGACTATATAGGCACAGAGATGCCTGGGAATGATACAATACACCTGAAGTACGAAGTGCTTCCACAGGAATAATACCTAAGTAAATAAAATACACTCAGTTTAAGTGGAGTAGTCCTCAGCTATTGTCATAAATGTTTGTGAAGATCTGATTCCAACCTGTCAACTTGTGTGCTTCTACTACTGACTTTTCCTGGCAATGTCCCCGCCATTGTCTTGCAAATCACTGTAGTTGCATCACTTTACATCTGAATTGGTTCAAATGGCTTTTCTGATGTTGTTTGGGTGAATAAAGACAGCTCTTGATTCTCTAGGTCAGATACTGCAGCCTCTACTCTACCAAAACTCCAATTAATCCTGATGAGTTACAGACTGTGTGTAAAGATGCAAAAATGATTAAAGGAAGAAGAAAAGGCAAATAGTCCTTTGCTGTAAATGGTTGTTAATAGTTATTAATGGATATTTGAAAAAGCCTTTTACATTTTTGAATATTAGTGTTTTCTCAGTTACAGAGCATCTGTCCTTTTGTAAATACTCATTTCTACTGTAGATCTTTCTAAAAGCTTTTTATCTTGAGGAGACCATCTTTTGCTTTAGCCACACTCTCTCCTTCCTCTCAGTCTCAAGCACACATAAGCCATCTTGCTCGTCAGGCTGAGCCTCTCTGCCCATCCTACCCTACCCTATTAAGGCCTACCCTTAATATTGCCCACTCCTGAGAAGAGTTAAAGGTATATGTGGCTGAGTTTAGTATCCATTTGCATTTAGTGTGGTACTGGTTTGAAGAGTGGCACTAGGACCTTTGCTGCCTCTGCAAACGATGAGCCTGTGGCATTAAGCATGAATGTGAAAGCCTCATGTGTCTCGAATACTCAGTGGATCTAATTAACAGGTAGAATCGCACCCTGGGTGCTTGAAAGATTGCCAGACACCATAGAAACGAGACCTTAAGTCCCCAGACCATCTGCACTTCCTTTTCATTGTGGAAGTCTCATTTAAACATGTTTTTCGACCATTCTAAATTCATTTATGCTTTAATGAAAAAATCCTGCTGACGGTTTTCTTTTTCATTAAAACAAAAATCACAAAATGCTTTAATTCACTCGTAGGCGAAAAAAAAAAATATCTCAAGCTTTGATGAAATAATGAATCTTTGAATTTGTCTCTGAATATGTGCTGTTTGAGTATCGTTGCCACAACCTCCTTAAGTGACTGTCTAAAGGAAAAGGAAACCAACACGAGATATTCCCCGCAAAACCAGGGCGTTGCTTGGAGGAGGGTGAGCAATGCACCATCACAGTGGAGTTCCCGGATCGCATATAAGCTGTCCTTCCCTTCCTAAGGCGCTGCCTTTGAGCGAGGTTTAAATTGCGGGGATGCGGGGAAGCCCCGATGGCCGGAGCTGAGCCCCGCTCCCAGCCCGGACGGGGCTTTGGCGCTATTTAGGCGCTTTACCTGTTTGCTGCCAGCCGAGATGAGATGTACCCTCCTGGGATCTGGGTGATTATATATCCCCAGAAAAAAGAGCCGTGGATCATGCCAACTGTTTCAGGATCCCAATTAAACTTCGCTTTCTTCCGATGCAAAGGACCGGGATAGAAAAAGAGAAAGACAAGAGGAAGGCTGTAATTGTGCCACTTCAGAGCTCTCACCCGCAGTGCAGTCGAAGGGGATCCTCTGCCGGCTCCGGCTCTGCCCCAGCCCCTCATGGCAAGCGCTCGGACTGCCCGCTACATCACCAAACAAACGCAGTGACAGCGATAGAATCAGCACCGCCCATGCCTCCCTGGGACACCAGAGGGGCAGCGGGGCCCCGTGGGCACGGATCGGGGGCCAGGCAGGGCAGAGCCGGGATCCGCGGGACCCCCAGCTCACAGACACAGCCCTGCGGGGACGCACAGCCCGCACTTACCTGTGCGGACAACAAACCGTAAGGGGTTTGGCTGTGCCTTTGGGTGTTTAAGACTCCATCTGCATTTGCCACATCTTTCTCACCTCACTTTAACTCGCTCTAAAACGGCTCTTAAAATTTAACGCCTTTTGTCGAAGCAAAGTCACCCTGTTTTTTTCAATCATTCCTGCAAAGCCTCTCCATCTCCTTTACGGAGAGGTGCGCCCCTTCTCCCATCCCCTACGTTTGTTTTAGGAGATTTTCAAGTGGAAAAGACAGGGCGGGGGGGGCGAATTGTCCGCACAATAATGCTGCAAACTAGGGTTAGGAACTGAAATGGAAAAGTAGAAATAATAGGTAGAAATTGTTTCTGCGCCAAGAACGGGATTTCCCTCCTTCGAAGGGCAGCGGTGGGGCCGGGCCGGGGGAGGGGGAGCGCCCGCCTCGGGACTGGGGAGCATCGGGGCTCAGGTGAGGGAAAACACCGCGAAACCATTCAGAACCCGTCCCACCTGTGTTGAGGTGTTTGACTGAGAGTTCTACTGGGAGCATGTGGGATTTACGAGGGAAAGGTTCCCACCTCTTTAATAATTTTTCCTCCTCGGTGTATGGTGCTGTTATTGACCATATCCACGATGGCCACTCCCAAGTTACATCGGATCCCGAAGGAAATGCAGAATCCCAGTCCACTCATGATGGCAATGATGTACCTCCGGGGCAGCCCGAAGCAGGTACAGTCGCACAACGGGGCTTTCTTTTCGGGCACTTCCATGGGCTTTCCATCTTCAGTCAGCTCGATGGTGTCCCCGGGCTTCTGCCTCTTCTCTAGGACTCTGCCCGACACAAGAAGGGAAAGTCAAGGCCTGGCCGCCTGAAGACACAACTATTTCGGGGAGCTGGAGGCTTAAATTCACCGTTCCCCTCGCTCCTTTGGCTTGAAGATTGATTTGAGGATTTATTCCTTGCTTCCCGTTCACCTTCAACTGTTCTTCAGCAATGACCTGTGGGAGTCACGATTAGTCATCCCCAACTCCCCCCGCCACCCCTCCGCAGCAGCCCAGGGAGGAGCTCTAGCTGAGAATTGCTCATCTATCATTAAAGACTTCTGCTTAAATATGTAGGACGCATCAAGAAGACATCATCTGTAACCACTGCAGAGGCGCCATGTTAGGCAGCCCAAGAGGCGCAGAAACAGAATCGGGCTTCTGGAGGGTTTATTATCTCCTTGCTCTATTAGAAACACCAAGGGGGTGATCTTGGCGTGCACCTCGCTTTGGTTCTGAGAACAAAAAAAAAAAAATGTTCAGAGACAAAAACAGGAAGGAGGAGCGAGGAGGAGGAGGAGGCGATATTGCTATTTATTTTAGATTTGCAAAATGGCTGTCACATGCAGTGAAAGAAAACATGATCGAGAATTTGTATCTCCGGAGAAGGCTTTCCCAAAGATCTCAGTGCTCAGCTACACGTTGTGAGCGTGTGAGCACTTAGTCCTTAAAGCTGTTCTGGGAAGGTTAAACCCGCTATCTCCTTGCCCTCACTCCCTCAGTTTTACTTGAAAATCGTGTCTCCTAGAAAACAATCTGAAGGAATCTAAAGGGAAAGGTTTGTTTGCAGCTATTTCCAATCGGCTGAAAAATAGCACCAAAGGTTATTTAGAACTTTTAAATTTTTTTTGTTATGATTGTGTTTTTGTGGAAAATCTTTTAAAATGCTGTGTCGGTCGCAAGAAAAAATCAGCTTTATAGAGCAAGTGTCCCATAGTGAATCCCTAAATCTTCTTCTGAAGTCACTGAGATATTCAAGAACCAGAAAGGTAACCAATTATGTCGTCCTGAAAAGCAAATACGTGACCATTTGACGACACTCCGGAATCTACAACCGCTGCCCTCACCTCTGCTGTAGAAGTGTTTTCTCATTCGGAGGAGCATCTCTTTCAGATTAACTCATGCGGCTGATAGGGCGGTAACAATTAGCAGAAAAAGGCTTAAAAGGCTATCCGTGTTCGGGAGAACAGGGATTTTCTCCAAAAGCTGAAATTCTCCTGATTTTTCTTTTCTGGGCGTATTATTTCCATGCTTAAAGATCGCGGCATTGAGAAATGTCTTAAAGTTGTGAATAAAATAAACCACCGCGGGTTTATGCTCAAAATTCGTTCGTGTGGATAAAAGGTAGGAGTGTTTTTCTCCCTGAACGAGCATCTTGTCTTCGGGAATAGACTGGAAATCAATGTGTAAGAGGCAAGAAACTTGTTTCGATTCTAAGAAGAGTAAACAAAGTACTTAATTGCCGTGAGCTGAAAAAGATTAACAAATCACGCGTTTGTTAGTCGAGGTGTAAATTCAAACGGAGTTTCGCTGGAAAATACAAGCACCGTTTCTCCATTATTCACTGTGTGATTACAAATAGCAGAGATAATGGTTTTATTTAAATGTTGTAGAGTCTTTAAGAACAAAAAAAGGGTTTATTTCCTTAATTATATTTTAAGCAGTTATTCTGGATTATCTTTTCTGATTATTATTAATTTTCAACAATTGAAAATTAATTAAATGTAACCAAAACCTGTAGGTAATCAATTGTATTGTTGATGACTTTAATTTTGCTTTTGGCTTTTCTTAATGGTACGCTTCCTATGAAAATGGAAGTCTTAATGAAAATGGAAGCCTTAATTTTGTCTGTATCACTTCACTGATATGTCCCCTTCCCTTAAAATGGCAGCAGAAGTTGTGACTCATGCTGTGAAACAGCCTGGTGTCTGTGCCCAGCTCTGCCGCATAGGTATGGAAAAAAGATTTTTACGTGACCTACCCATGGCAGACAAATCCGCAGTTACTTTATAGCTGCAATTCGGGGGGAGGGGGGCGGGAAAAACAACCAAAAAAACCAACACACCACCACCAACAACAACAAACAAAAACCAAAACCAAAAAAAAAAAAAAACCCCACAAAAAACTCAACAACAAATAACTAAACCCCAAACCGAACTAACAACACATCTCATGCCAAAACAAATATCTCGGGTAATTTCTAGCAGACAGTACAATCAAAAATTTATTGGAATTTCGCAGACTATACTCAAACGTTGTGGAGGTCACTAAAGTCACCAGATTGGATGGAGAACGATGTGTGAACTTTAGTGCATGCCCTTCGTAGGTATGCAAGAATCTGGGCTTATTTATCTCTGTGCACGGGCTCGACGGTGATAGCTATGTTCTTTACACACAGAAATATATAGGAGTGATGCTTTTGAGTTTAGCAATTGCAGCTGTATATAATTTATAGGACAAGCAGATGTTTCTAAAGGCAGATGGATAAATAATTAAACACATTCCTCTATATGTTTCAGCTTCAGGAGAAAAAAAATCGTTAGGATATCAATTATTTATGTATCTCCATGTTTGCCTTCATCTGACGATGAACTACACAAAGGACAAGACTAATCAAAACCAGAATTTTCAAAAAATATATTTGCTAAGGGCAGGGGGCAAGATCCTGCGGGTGCATTGCAAAATTAAGATGGAGCAAAAATACAGGTTGCTGCTCTCTCCTGATTATGATTTCAAGATGGGATCCTATTTTTGTGGAAGAAAGGTGGGGTAATCTTTTACTACATCTTTACTGACACAATCTACGAGTCAGATAGAGAAGTTAGGAGGGTGCCATATTGAGCAGCTTCAGCACTAGTTTCCAGGATCTAGACTACATCCAGCAGAATTGCAACAGCTCCCGACCCTGCCATCGCTAACCTCCCCAAAGCATTCGACCTCCTGCAGCAACGGGCACTAAAGAAAAGCTTCCAGTTTTTTTTCTGGGAAGTAGAATCCTACAAGAGATATCTGTCTTACCTGTAGAGTTGACCAAGCGATTTTCCAGCAAAATTCTTCAATCCCTCCTTGCCGGGAGTCAAAATCCTTTGTTTTACCGACTCCATTCCTGCGGGGATGCTCGCTGGATAATGTTCTGCTCTGGATACGGCACTGCTACGAGCAACGATGGTTCATATTGGTTTAATCTCTTAACTTTTCGTCCTCATTCAGTGGCTATCGGTTCACCTACGGGTAAAGGGAGAATGAGAGGAAGAGTGCGCGTGTGTGTGTGTGAGCGAGGTTGAGACGGCGTGCGGAGTCGGGGAGGGGGGGCGAGGGCGAGGGAGCGCGCCTGTGTGCGGCAGCGAGAGGGGTGTCGGAGCGCGCTGCAGGCAGCCCTCGGGGTTCCCGGCAGCACGGAGTTGCCAGGCACGGTCAGAAACTCTCTTCGGCCTCACAGGGTTCAGCGGCGGCGGGCGGAGACAGAGCCATGCCCGGCAGGGCGGGGACGGAGCTTTCCGTGCAGGAGCGTTTCGAGGCAGCGCCGGCTCTGCGTGTCCCCGGCTGCAGCGCTGGCGGGGGCGGGGTGCGCTCGCCACCCTGGGCAGACGCTGCCAAGTCCCCGGAGCCGCCGGCCGAACGCACGGGTGGGGGGAACCGCGGCGTGCTCGCTGCCCCCGCCTGCGGTCCCTCCCGAGCAGCGATGCCCCAGGTGCGGCCAGCGCCGCTCCCCGGGCGTTCTCCCCTTCAGCACCGCGGCCAGCGCCGCTCCCCGGGCGTTCTCCCCTTCAGCACCGCGGCCAGCGCCGCTCCCACCGCACCTCCCGCGGCTCTCCGCGCCTGGGATGAGCGCCGCTGATCCCATCTAGTGCAGTGTGCGGAAAGGACGTGGCGTGGCCTTCGCGCAGCCAGTCCCGCTCCCCGGCACACCGGGCACAGCAGCAATAATGCTGCTGTAATGCTATAAACAGACAACACCCGTTCCGAGGGTGTATTTACCTCTATATCCACATTTGCGCACACAATTTATTTTAGGTAATGTTAGGAATCCATTAGTGACTGCTTCCTCCAAAGCATTTAATATTTTCTATCTTTTTTTTTGTCCTCTGTTGTCATGCCTCTGAGTAGGCCACTGTAACACACAAGTTGATTTGCGGTACTTACAGTGGTACTTACAGCCCTGGAATGAACTGAGCGTATTCTAACAGAATTATTTTTCCTTTCAGAATCTAACAATAATAATAAGCTTCTATCTCTTTGAAAAAAAAATTTGAAGATGCAAAATTCTATATTTCTTTCAAAGTCATAACCATTTTATTTCTCTTAGATTTCATTTTAATCTTAAAGTTTCTATAATGTACTACTTTAAAAAATATATATAACTTGTGTTTTAAACACGTCCTTCTAATATTACTAAACTCCTTCTCTTGCCCATTTGGTAACTAAATGCAAGCTGTATTTTCAAAGGAAGATTCCCAGATGAAAACATATGTTGTAGTTGCAATAGCTTAAAAGCAACAGCCGTTTGGATTTATAGAAATATTTCTTTCAGATATTGCCCTCTGCTGGAGAGTTAACGAAGTTTTACAGCACCAAAGAACATTTTTGCAAGACCAATTATTTTAATGTTGAAATTCGCATAATGACTTATCCATGTAGAATTTCAATAATTGCTTTCAAAATTCTGAAAGAACTACAAAGCACTAGAGTAGAAAATAAATTATAAATAAACCATATGTAATTTAAATGTTGCTAACTAGCATGATAGCACAGCCCTGAATTCTACATCACGGTAGATATTGGATGTGGTTTGCAGCATTGTCACTGCCATTACAAACCTGAAAGGATTTTTCCCAGAAGAAGAAAAGCTGCACAGTTACATAAGCACGTCTTCCCAGCGTATCATGGCTTCACTGTGCCATTGCAGATGCTCAAAGGGAACCCATATTAATAGATTTTTCTGAAAGGCAGCAGGAATAGAATATTGTTTTGCAGGGATGCATTAAATGGGGTTGGATTCTGTAATTCGAGCCTTTCAGAAGGGTACTGAGCCCTTTTCTGAGCCGGAATTTGAGATTGTAAACCTGCCGGGCAAGGGGGCTTTGTTTATTTATGCTGTGCAAGGAATTCTGGCCCTTTTATTAGAAAGCTCAGCACTGGCATGGCTTTGATGCTATGGCTACAAATTAGCAGCAATGTATTTTTAGCAAAATAATAGCATTTAATAAATAAATTAGTGCTGATTTGGAAAAGATAAATAATTCATCATATCACACCAAAATGGAGAAGAAAAGTCCAGATGGCACATTCCTGGTTGCTTCTCTTAGTAGAGGAGAATTAGATAGTCCTTAATTGCATAAAATATGCAAAGTAGCAAGTAACAGTGGAAAGTAAAATCCTGTAGTGAATACGCTCTGCTGCTGTAGCTACCTGAAATAGAAATTTTATGTCTATCAGATGATACATTCAGATATTACTGAGTCACGTCCTGATCAAGATCAGCTGGTTTGGCTTCACATGAGAACAGTAGACAGCTAATCTCATTAGTTCCACGAAATTTGTACGATCTTGTCAGTTTTTTATACATGATATATTAAGTATTTAACCTTGGTAAAACAAGCAATTTCTAGAATAAAGAGCACATAACATTAATCAAAATTGCTATCGATAATTTTTAAATAATAAACATCTGTCACAGACAGACCACTCACAAAAATGGACTCAAACTTCAGTGAAATCCCAATGAGCTCTTTCCACTGGTGTCAGTGGTAAAGGGAAATAGGACGTAATGCTGAACATTCTAATCCAGATGATTACTCCTAGATGTTCACATATTAACCAGGAGGAAAGAGATTCAGCAAAAAGTTGCTAAGTAAAAAATGCAGCTCTGAAATGGCTCCAACAAATCTGTGGGATGATATGGTGCAAAAACCTGTTGTTTCATACTGAAATCTTGCAATTAAATACAATTTTCTTCACATAATTGGATTTTCTTTAACTTTTACTCATATGAAGGCTAAAGGATTGAATCTTTACCTGCCCTTTTATTTTTATATATAGTTCATTTTTAAAAATTTTGAACTGAGTTATTTCAAGAAGTTAATCTGTTTTGGAGGTGAGGGATTACAGATGTGGTTCTTAGCTCTTTTTTTCTTATTGCTATGTATCTAAACTCAAAATTTTCTACAATGACCCTCAGAATAGTGTCTAAATATTGTATAACCCTTTTAGAGAAATTCAAGGTCAATACACCAATATAAATCCCTTCTCTTTTAGTCTTTCTGAAGAAAACTATACAGTATACTAAAATTTTCATCATGGTACATACCAGTGACTTTTAGAAAAGTAATTATTTAACTTCTATTTTTTATTTTATCTTTGCTGTGGATTCACTGTAAAATGATTTTTTCTTTCCCAAGTGTCACTCAAGCAGAATTTATATATTAACCTATATTTAGGATCCATTTTGAAAAATAAGCATATACGGATTACTTTAACTTCATATGATCATACATACAAAGTCTAAGACATTTTGTTATTCCTGTTTACTGAAAGGTGACAAAACACTGCTCTCAATAATACATTGTCATCTTCAGGAAAAAAAAATTATGTGCTTAAAATCTTAGCTATACCATTAAACTCCTGTGTGTAAAACAGACTTCTGGTACTGAGGGTAACATAAACATACCTCAAAAATTGTGAATTATGATGTAGCTATTACTCCTGGTTTATGGTAGCTGTCTACTAAATCCAATGGAATTTGATGTCATCTAAAGAGCAAAGCAATTATTTACCTTCTTTGGTACTATGGAAAGGCAAAATCACACAGCAATGCCAAAATAATCATCATGCTTGCCAGGCCACCAGAAAGAAGGTTTTCTGGAAGAAACAACAGCTTTGCAAACTCTTTTTTAGTAAACTATTGAAAAAAAATTGATCATTAAAAGAAAATATTTCAATAAAATCTTGTGACAAATCTTGACTTAAGAGGCATAAAAATGAGACAAAAAGATTGTCTTAAACCAGGAATTTTCTCATTTTTCCTGAAAACTTGCAAGGATCACTTCCTGAACAACTTTGGTGGGCTGTTGTCTTATTCTCCAGAGTCATGATGATTCACTGCTGAACAAGTCCCTTGAAAAACTGCACAATACATCACTTTGAGAATTTCGATGTAATGTCCTCGTGTTGACATATTAAACATGTGTCTATGCTGAATTTTGCATGCCAAACCGTAAAGATTCCTGAATCTAAGTTAAAACTATATGAAGTTGGGTTAACAACACTTTATAGATAATTTTGCCTTTTGGAGGCCTATCCATCAGTGTCTAAAGCTGTATTTCATGAAATGGGCTGTGTCTGTAACTCCAGACCTAGGTTGTGAGCACAATGTGGTTATTATGTCCTGCTGAGAAGTGTATTGCACAATGGTGTCAAAAGGAATAGCTGCAATCTGGTGGAATACTCATATAACTTCTTTCTGCTTCCTCACAATCTGTGATGTTTACATCTTGAGTGGTGCTTTAATATTTTGAACTGCAGGCCTAATTGGTGCTTTGTATGTCGTACAACAAACATGGCAGAAATCAAACTGTTGGATCAGACCTTGACTGTACTTCTACAACAACAAAATTATCCCTCTTATTTTTGTGTCAGAAAGAGAACATACTTGGACTGAAACATGCTAAAGAATGCCTCTGTCTAGGCAGAACTTTCACATTCACATGGTTG
>PYHW01009667.1:155629-165726 GCA_013186435.1 Turdus rufiventris | reverse complement strand
AACAGGAAAGGTGACATGATGAGATATAAACATCTATTGAGAGCAAGCCATAAACTTCAAGCTAGATTCCCCATGATTTAATCCAAAGCCCTTCACAGGTCCCAGAAGTGACTTTTAAAGATTAAAATATGTATTGTAAGACTTACCAGTTCCTCAGGAATGTTTCAGCCCTGCCATCTTTTCCAGTACATGTACTCAAAGCTATTTAAAGTGCATGTATGTGAACCCCTCGTGCTGCCTGTGGAAACTGCCTGTGCCACTGAGAACTTGAGAAGTCACCTCAGGTTCTGGCATTGCAGGAATAAAAACTATTTCCAGATAATGCAGGGAAAAGCAGCCTGGCTGAAAATGGATCGGTACGAACACAAACACATGAGTTTCAGAAATCTGTATGAATATTCTTCTCCAGGAAGCTCTCCAGGCATTTGACTTTTAGTACTTCAGCTCCTCTATCAATTCCTGGAATTTTCACACACAAGTTGACAGCACATTAAAAATGAACACAGCTTTATTTGCTAGATTTAGATCTTATTAAATATGCATATTAAATGTTAACAGAATGCTTAAAAAAATTTATTCCAACATTAGTGTATCATATATATCAGCAACATACTTAGCAGACAAAAACGCCACTCAGATTACAAGACAGTACAAGTCAAACAAGTGGTACATGTAGAATAGTTAGAAACTCCATCTATTTTCACCCCATTCTGTTGCCTCAAAATGACAGCATTACATTAAAAAGTAAAAGCATAGTAAAAAAGAACTTTCTAGAAAAACCAGGTTAGTGTCTTATAGTAGCACTCTTCTTTTGCAGTCCTTTGCTTAGAACATACCACACTAAACATTCCCAAGGTAAAAAAACCTAAATTTTAATTGAAAAAAAAAATTAAAAATCCCTGATTGTATTACACTTGAAAGGTCAATTTTGTTTTGTGTAACTACTTCTAATGAGGCAATCTATCATTGCTTAAATTACAATAATTGCAACATAGAACTTTATTCACCTTTTTAAAAGGACACTTTTAGACACTGAATCACATCAAAATGAAATATTCCAACAGTAAGAATCAGCACATCTCCAGAATGATCTGGCCTTCCTTACTTTTGTCACTTTTCAAGAACTTCAGGAAACTTATGTGAATCATTATAAACCCAGCCATACTGATATCTTTAGTCAAAATACTGCTTAATGGCAAGTAAAGGCAAACTATTACGTAAAAAGGTCTCAAGACTATTTTTTTAACGTGATATCAGCTTTTAGTATGACAACATATTCTCTTTTCAACAGTTTCTGTATACAAAGAAGTAATGCTATGACTTGTTTTTAAGATACATACATACTTCTTTCTAAATAAGCTGATCCCAGGGTTTTTTCCACTTTCTATTGTATGATACAACATATACAAAACATCTGTCTGTACTGCATTAAATACCAAGCGATCTTAAAAAAATAAGTTTGTATGAAGCACAAAGTAGGAGTCAAAACATCAATTTATATTCAAAGGTCTGCATATCAATGCTGTATCCCAAACAAATATATTTCCTTATTTTCATCCATCTTGCTTTTAAATAGCATTGCTCATTCAAAACACATCTACTTTGCTGATATCTTTTCAAGGGTAGCTTATTAGGACACTTGATTACTTGAATAAACTAATCTTCCATAAGCAGAAATAGTGCATCTAATGCTGAATTTCCAAATCTGTTTTCAACTTCAGTCAGGTTGTACATTTTGCACAGAACCTTTTGTATCTCATTATTTTTCTGTTTGAAGCATCTGTTTGCATTGCAAACAGTAACAAACATCTAAATTAAGCAGTTTAATTAACAGTATATGTGCAAGATGCAGCACAGTGCTTTCGTTGTGCAAATTGTGGTGTTTGATATGTGGTTACAATTGATGGCTGATAGTCTTCTTTGGCTTATACATTAAGCAGCAGAGCTAATTTATTTACACATGCATACCTCCAACAGATCCATTACTTCAAATATATCTGAATATTCAAGAACATGATCAGTTCATCACGAACAGAAATTACCAACATGCTTGATTGACCAAGCAACCTTAGAGAATGAAGGTGAGTAACTTACAGTAATGAGAAATATACATCGGCATCAGCTCCTTGACTGGCAGTCAAACTGTGATGTCTGCTCGAGGTAGGCACTTAATTCTTTTGCTAACAACAACAGCTCCACTCAGGGTATTGATTTAAAACTCTTACAATATTAAGGTTACTCGCCAAGTACTCCAAGACACAGGCAAGGTTTGCTAAAACAAAATACCCTAAGTTGTGGCACTAGTAAATAGTACATCATTCAGCTGATATGGAATACAAATCTCAATTCTTATGCGTATACTTGCGAGGAAGTATAACTTTCAAAGTGCAAATAGAGCAAAATTTCCTAATCTTGTCTACCTTGTATATTCAGCATGAGAGAACTCAATAATCTGGTGTTAGAACCATCTGCAGTCTAGGCATGAACTGCTCTCCAACAGTCCACATTGCACTGAAACAGAAGTGTGCCAAGGCAGGCATGGCTTGGTAACACTGAACAGTCCTGTCTGCAGGTTCACAGTATCCTGATGCACTCATTTTGGAAATAGGCACTGCCCTGCAGAGATAATTTTCACATCTCTTGCCAAACACAAAGAAACAAGGCACTAAGCATGGAAGCGTTGATATGTTTTAAATATACAGCAAAATCATAAAAATGCCTACCTGCTTTAAACTAGAAAATGAGGGCACATTCTTGAACAGCTGGAAGCTACTTTGCACAAATAGTTATATATTTATAAACTCAGTAACTTTGCAGAAAAGCCACCTAACAAAAAAGAAAAAAAAAATCCTTCCCAAAGATTCAAAAGGGAAAAACAAAACCAGAACAACCCCCAAGCCTCAGGATACTATGTATAAGGACAATAACAGCACAAACATGGATTATTTGGCATATTTTGGATAAAAATCCAAGACCAAACCATTCAGCTAAATTGACTGGTACAGTGGTCCAGATCCCAAACCACTTCCACGGAGTGCAGGCACACTCCATAGTATGCATTAAGGACAGTCACACAGCTTTAGCCCTTTGCTGGCATTCACTGAGAATCCAAACAAAGAAATAAATGAGTGAGCAGCTTTGGCCAAAACCAACATCGAACAATCTTCCAATGGTACTTTTTAAGAATGAGATATTAAGTAACTGTTGCTCTCCAAATCACGTACATATTTTCAAAACTCACTGCAATTAGGTGACTCCACAATATCTGCACTTAAGAGTGTAAACTCTTCCATAAATTGTACCTTTATGAAAATAAATTATGGCTTTTTTTTCCCCTTCATTAAGTATGTATTAACTGAATTTTGTGTCTATAAATAATTCCAAGTGGAATTAAGCCAATACATCTTTAAAAATAAATTCCTTCTACAAAACCTATAGAAGTTCAAACCAATGTTTCGTAAGATGTAGTGAATATAAAAAAAGCCCCAAACTTTAACCTTTGTATCAGGAGTGTTTAAATTGTCACATAATAAAAATAATAATTCTCAGCATTTTCCATAGCAGTGGTCCTCTGTGGTATCCTTTTCAGTCAGCTGGGATACAACCTGGAATGTTGCAATTAGCAACAGGGAGAGGGCTTGGTGGTAAATGACCTTATCATGTCCTGTGAGCCCTTTGAGGTTAACAGTACCTAGATCAGGAGTCCAAATTCCAGGATTACAAGATTACATTTACTATTAAAAGTAATGGGTAAATAAAAACCAGTGTTGAAATCATACCGTCAAACAGAGTTCCTAAACCTTGAAAGCTCAGCTTTTAAGAAAATTCTGAAATCTTTGGATTGAACAACAAGGGTTGAACTCTCTCACAGCTTTCAACATGATGCATACTGAGCAAACCATAGATAAAAAAAGCTAAAACAAGCTAAATCCCAAACAGTTGGGTTTTTGGCTACATTGCTCTGGATAGCTCCATTCTTCCTTCCGTGGCGATGAACTCTTTTTGTGTGGCCCTTGTATCACCTTGGCACAGTCTCTCCTTCAGTTTTTCAAGTTCATACTCATGTAGGATTTTTTGTGTTAAATATTTTTCTCGTTTTATTTTGGCTTTTACATCTGCAGGAACATCAGGGATCATCCATGCTACAAAGAATTTGACGATGAACACAACATGCTAAAAAAAAAAAAGTAACAACTCATTACCAAATGAAACACCTCTTTTTTTATCTGACACCAAATAGGCTACTTTTTGTTCACAATAAAATACATTTCATTTTGGTGTCCTGGAAGAACAATATGCACCAAATTAATGTGTTTCTATGACATGCATGAAGATTAAAACCCTTCTTTTTATGCAGAAATTTTAATTCCAAAATGTTAATGACTTAGCAAACCCAAGAGGAAAGTGTCAGGGCCTGAATCTCAACCATTACTTTTTAAATCCTCTGTATGGTTTGTTAGAAAGTTCACAAAGCTGTGCTGATAACACTTAGCTATTGAGAGCTGATGAAACACAGCAGGAAAAGTGATGAGATGAACACCTGAACTACTTACTCCCTTTTCTCTTCATAACTTACAAAGCAGTGGCTTAACACTGACGTGCCAGTTATCCAAAGTATTGATTTAGCTGTTTTTAACCAATACACATCACTGCAAAATGCTGTCTGGATATTGAACACAGTCATCTCAGATACAGTTCTTTAATGAAGGCAAGAGGAGTGGAAGTGCTAGTCCTGGTGGCTTTCATCTCTTCCATTGGCATAAAGAAATTTTTATTTTGCTGATTATTCTGATCAACATTTGCAGTCTCCTCAGCCATTTTCACTGTTCACACTCTGAGATCAGCTCACTGAAGTTAAAAGGCCCAGTAACAGTAATCATTTAGGACATGAGTACTTGGTATTATCTAGGGAACAAATTATTTTATACCCCCAGCAATTCTATTTTCTGTAACATTAGTAACTATCTAGAGAAATCATAAGGTACCAATGCCAGAAGAAAACTTTGTAGCGAACATACCTCCATAATAATTATAAAGGCCAGTTTTGCAGCAAGAATGTGCCAGAACTGCATAGTGTGCAAGTATTTCCTCTCATGGTCTGGAGGATATCGATAGTCTCTGTACCTGTTGGAATGACAGACATGCAAAGGTGAAATGTCACATTCAGCCTGGGACAGACTACAAGCTTAGTGACACTTACAAGCAAGTACAACTGTCACTTAAGGAACCTTTTCTTGTTTTAAACGGTCTGTTTCCTTTTGCAGAAAAAGGTTGCCTCTCAATTTGTTTCTATCTTTGTGTTTGCCTAAACACCCTCACACACACAGCAACACAGCAGAGATGAGGATGTGTGACGTGAAATTTGGTACACAGGTTACTTGTTTCTCAGGCAATGATCAAACAATACAGGACAGGGTGATGGGTGATAATACAGGACAGGAGGTGATACATCCATATCACAGGTATTATTGCATAAATGTGACAGACATGAGTAGATCATGGACTGGACAGATCTTCAGGGTTTCCTGAAGGGACAGACTTGAATGCATGTTCTATACCACCAAGCAAATGTAGCTGTTTCTGAAAGTGCTGGGGTTGGTTTGGGGGGCGGTTTGTTTGCTTTAAGATTTTTTTTTCATCCAATCAATAATTTTATTTTACCATTTCCAAAGTTCTTTTGCAATTATTCTAGAATCTTCAATGCTCCTGCTAGCAAGAAAGGACCACTTTTTAAATGAAAGCATGATAGACGTGATTTTTGGTCCAATCAAGCACAATAAGGATTGCTTTTAAATACCATATCTCATTTTCAGCTTTGAGATTTAAACATTTCCTTTATTCTGCTTTCTTGTCCACTTATTCAGCCTAAAAATCTTTGAAAATATAGGCTGAAGTTTGCAACTTCAGGGACATAAATTCCCTTCCTTGCTCAAAAAATCAATAATGTAATTAAGTAAACAAAAAATTCAATGAAGAAAAAAGCAAAATGCAAGTTAGCAATGAGACTCATAGTGGTGAATTTTTTTTGAGGTGATTGTTGTTGGCTTGGTCTCTTACCACCTCAAGCATTACCTCATCAATAGCCTAAATATTACCTCTCACACTTCAGAATTACAAGAATGACATAATTTATTTTCTAATGGACTACTTAGATCTGCATAGATTTTTTATGCTGCGTTCTATACAAAGTGATAAAATACTATTACACCAACCTGCATATGACAAAGTTTTCTGGATTCTCGTTAGGTTCATTTCTCTCAGGAAAATCTGAGATCTGAAACACTGACAAACTGTTGTTTATGTATCCAGACATTGGTGAGTCTTCATTTTCAGAATAAGCATAGTAGTAAACTAAACGAGGGATCATATCTGATGTGAATGCAACAATAAAAGCCTGAAAAGAAATTGGAAAGAGAAATAAGGAAAGTGGCACACAAAATTTGTGAGTAGACTTATAAAGGGGTTGTGGTTCTGTGACTCTGGCATTACCCAGAATCTTTTAAGAACAGGTGAGAAGCATCATTAGGGCACTAATCCACTTTCACCAAAAGATGCTGACTGCAGCCTCAGCACATTTTGCCTGGAAGCCTGAGGTATAGTGCTACTTTGGCAGTGGGTCTGTTGCCTGAGACACACTAAAAAGAGGCAACTCTTGTGCTCAGTAGTCTGCTTTACAGTATGTTTCCAATGAAATACTGGCATAGCATTTAGTTACTAGCTCATAAAAAACACTTGGAGCCACTGCTCCTACAGGGGCATCCAGAAGCAGAGCACAATTCTCACAGAACAGGCCTTATACAAGGACAAAAATGCATCTGACCCATAGAATTAATCCACCTATCCTGTTCCCTACAGTTTCCTCTGGGCAATCAGTGTGCTTCATCAGACTAAGCTTCATACCGGCTTATGCCATTCCAAAGGGCTGAAAACCACAAAAAACTGAATGAAAGATTACGGCCAATAAAATGTGGATTGGGAGCTGCACACTGTCAACATATGGACAAGCCAAACCACTTAAATGGTTTGATAGTATCTTTGTAGGTTAACGTGATACAGTGTTGATGAAGGAGAAGAAGCATCAGCTGGTTTTTCATTCTTCATATTTTAAATACATGGAAGAATCAGTGTTGATGTAGCACAGTTAAGATACTTACATTAGTGACAACAGACAGGATGGCCATCCCGTTGAGGATTTCCTGCCACACCCCTATGCTATGTGCTTTTGCAGCCACAGGTCTTCTATACTGAGTGGTTAATTTCCAGGAGTCTACACGAATCTCCAGGATATTATTCATCAGAGCAAGAAGGGGAGCCAGGGGAAAGGATGCCACAAAGAGAGTAATGAATCCAAACTGAATGACTGCAAGACAAAAAAACAAAGTGTCAAAATCTGCCCGACCAGAAGTATCCTCAGAGTGAGGGGTCTACCACTAGCAGACAAATGGCAAACTTCTGCCAGGCTGCACAAGTCATCTTCAGCCCTAGCCTGAGCTAAGTGACAATCAGGCCCAGTCCCAAGACTTCTCCAGTCCCTTCAGGCTGCCATTTGGCAGCACCTATAGGAATGGGAATTTGGGTCCTGTGAAATGATGCTGCCAGCAGTGCTGGATACCAATCCTTGCATGGTGCAGCAGTTCTGAAATGAATTGTGTGTAACTATAGGGCATTGAGATGTGTTCATCCATCAAATTTCTCAATTGTTATCAGGCCAGTTTTGTTCTCTGGCAGTTTATACTATCTTGTTCTTCTTTCACTTATCAACGTGCATACCTCACAACCTTGCTCCACCTATTGCTACTGATTTAATCAAAACACTCATAACAATTCTATATGCAATAGTTCCATTGGAGAGTCTTGACATTAGTTTAAGAATTGCAAATAAAATATGCAAATGATCCTTTCAGTGGTTTCCAAAATTAAGTATTTCAGTACAGAAGGTGATAATCCTCAGAAGACAGCCACTACTGCCACTATATTTCAAATAAAGGAAACAGAACATTTAGTCTGGTTTAGGTACTGGATAAAATAAATTCCCATACACCAGTCATTTCTGATTTCAGTCATACACCAGTCATATTCCATGATTTCAGTGGTAAGATCTTCACCTCAGACAAGCAACAAAATTCTTAGTAGCTTAGTAGCCCTAGGACAAGGTTGGAGCATAGTTCTGATTCTGGAATTGCAAGGACATGGCTGGCAACAGAGCTTGTTCTGAGTGTATTAGTTTCAGAAAACCACAGTCCTGTATCAAATTGAAGGGATAATAACACTAGGCATCTCTAGAACAGGTAAAACTATTTCTGCAGAACTAAAACAATACAAAGGTTCATTTTTCAACAAAATGTGTCCTTATAATAGCCAAATATTAACTTCTTTAAAATGTGCTTTAGATTTAGCCTGGCTTCAGTTTTAGTTTCAGTTTCTCAGGTTTTCTGAACTATTGTTACATGCTGACATGGTCACATTGCCTTTGAAAACCAAATCCCTTGCCCACACTCCCTCTGCTGGTCTAACGGACTGAACTGAAGCACTGATCAGTGCAAGACTAAAGCTGAAGGGATTCTCTTCTAGGCAGTTTGTAGATCTCATGTCTGCACTATCCATCCTTGCAGTACATTTGGCATCCATCCCAAAAATTTCCACTGAAATCAGCTAACAATATGCTTTGGAACAAGAAAAGAACAGACACGGAGGCAGCTGGYTGCACTGAGAATAATGTTCCCCATTCAAATGAGGAAAACAGAAAGTCTTTGCAGTGTTTCTGTGAAATTCCCAGCAGCTCAAGATGCAAAGACAGCTTTTTTTTTTTTTTTTTTAAATTGGGCTGACCTATTTAATGATTTCCAGCAGTTAATTGTCCTCTAAATGCAGATGAAAGTGATGGCATCAACCCACAACAATTAACTGAGAAAATTTGTTCTTTTGCAAGTGTCAGTACAAGGTGTCCTGACTTCAATTCCAAATGTGTAATTTTAAACTTACCCATTTCTAAATATTCATAGAACAGGCCTAGGGCTCCAAATGTCTGCAGATCATGGTCTTGCTCCCAGCGACTGTATAAA
Organism: Turdus rufiventris; assembly: GCA_013186435.1. NCBI lineage: Eukaryota > Metazoa > Chordata > Aves > Passeriformes > Turdidae > Turdus > Turdus rufiventris. The sequence continues at coordinate 156,664 of PYHW01009667.1, read as the reverse complement.
TTTTCGGGATTATTTCTGGCTTTCCGGCGACCCCACCAGTTACAAATCCAGCTGCATATGCAGAAAAAAGTTAACCATGAGAGAAACAGATCAGATTGGCTCACTTGGTTAGAGCATGGTGCTAGTAACAGCAAGTTGGTGGGTTTAGTCCCTTTACAGGCCATTCACTTAAGGGCTGGATCTATCCTTGTGGATCCCTTCCAACTCGGAATATTCTGTGAAATCAGTACCACAGAATCACAGGGTTGGAAGAGACCTTCAAGATCAAGTCCAACCCATGCCCTAATACCTCAACTAAACCATGGCACCAAGTGCCACATCCCATCTTTTTTTAAACACATCCACGGATGATGACTCTACCACCTCCCCGGGCACACAATTCCAAAACTTTATCAATCTTTCTGTAAAAATATTTTTCCTAATATCCAACCTATATCTCCTTTGGTGCAGCTTAAGACCCTGTTCTCTCGTTCTGCCTGGTGAAAGAGACCAACACCCATCTGACCACAGCCACCTTTCAGGAAGTTGTAGAGTGATAAGGTCACCCCCAAGTCTCCTCTTTTCAAGGCTAAACAACCCCCAGTTCCCTCAGTCGTTCCTCACAGGGCTTGTATTCCAAGTCCCTCACCAACCTCGTTGCTCTCCTCTGGATGCACTCATGTGACTCAACATCCTTCCTAAACTGAGGGGCCAGAACTGGACACAGCACTCGAGGTGTGGCCTCACCAGTGCTGAGTACAGGGGACAATGACCTCCCTGCTCCTGCTGGCCACACCATTCCTGACACAGGTCAGGGGCCATTGGACTTCTGCTGGCTCATGGGCACACTGCTGGCTCATGTTCAGTTGTCTGTCGACCAGCACCCACAGGTCCCTTCCTGCCTGGGCACTGCCCAGCCACACCATCCCCAGCGTATAACACTGCAGGGGGTTATTGTGGCTAAAATGCAGGACTCGGCACTTGGACTTGTTAAACCTCATCCTATTGGATTTTGCCCACCCATCTAACCGGTCCAGGTCTCTCTGCAGAGCCCTC
>PYHW01009667.1:124502-154658 GCA_013186435.1 Turdus rufiventris | reverse complement strand
TACACACTGGATGTTTGCCTCATTGACTCATCTTTGGCACACAAGGACAGTCTGTTTCTATGCCCTCAAGATCTCTGTTTTGAAGCACACCCACCTTTCCTGGACTCCTGTGTTTCTAAAGGCTGCTTCCCAAGGAACTCTCTGAGTAAGTCTCCTAAACAGGCCAAGGTCTGCCCTCTGGAAGTCTAATGTAAAAGTTCTTATTTATGTTCCTCTTGATGTCACCAAATATTGAGAACTCTGTAATTTCATGATCACGATGCTCCAAGCAGCTTCCAACCACCACATCTCCCACCAACCCATCTCTATTTGCAAATAACAGGTCTAATGTAGTCCCTCCCCCTACTTGAACAAACTCCTTAATACAACATGCTTTTACAAGCGTGGCTTTTATGAAAGAGGCTGAAAGTCTTTATGAAGTAAGCGTCGGAATTTGCGTTTAATTTACAGAATTCTTCGTATCTTCCTCATATGGCAATCACATCTCCCAGCAATTTCCTCTGGCTATAAGATGAGCGCCTCAGTGTCAGAGAGAACTTACGGAACAATAGCCTCTTGGATATTTCCCCAGATCTGTTTGCCAGCCATGACTATGGTAAGCTGTGTCGTCAATTCTATCAAGCAGCCTGCCGGATCACACTGGTGGAGACAAACTGAGTGTTAATGGACACAAATAATGGGTATCACCCAGATAAACTATATTCTACTACTATAAAAATGCAAGAAAGGAGATCTTAAAACTTGTAAGGACAATACTTAATTTCCACATGGACTGCCAGCTAAGCCACTCTCAAGAAGGCTGTTACAGAACAGCTTTAAATGTTTCAAGTGTGAGACAAAACACACACCAAAACATAACAATCACATGAAGACAGAATAATTCAGAGATGCTTCAGCAGGACCTGTGTGCAGCCCACATCCTTCAGCTCCAGCAAGGTGAATCTTTTGCACTCAGTGAGCTCTCAGCAACAGATTTTTTTTTTAGACCCATGGTGAGACCCACTGGTATTTCAGGAGAACTGGGACCAAGAAAAGCTTCATGATTTGTCACTCTTGTGACTGACAAATTTTCACTGCTGGTGTTACCCTGTCTAGCAATAGCAAGAGGAGTCACTGGAAGCATCAGCTTCAGGACAGCCAGCTGAGGTCCAGCTCATTTCAGATCAAGCCTGCATTTGGAAATTTACGACTATGTAGGCCGCAGGGAACAATCCACCTTAATTAAGAAAATCTTACCTCTTCATTTCGCCAGCGATTAAACATGTATGTGTAGGCACCTGGGTAACCAACAAACTTCCCTTTGAAGAAGGCCACGTAGAAGCAGGATGAATAGTAGTTGACAAACTGGAACAAAAACATCTTCATAGTGAGTCTGTTCTCATACTCCATATGAGTTCTAGGGATCTCTGTGAAACCAGAAAACAATAATTTTATGTTCCTTTATTCCCTTTCAAAGGACACAGACTCATAAATATTCATCATGCACAGTGACCTTAAAGAAAATAAAATGGAAAAGAAGAACACCTATAAACATTTCAGCAGATGTAGTTCCTGCTTTCAGACATCCTACCCTTACTTTAAAATGCAACATTTGAGGCAGGAAAGGCAAAGGAAATTAATATCTAAAACTTCTATAAAATTTAATTTTCCCTTCTTTGTCCTGTCCATTAGCACTTGTCCATCCACAGTGTTACACTATTGCAGGAGATCTGAGATGAATCTCAAACAGTAACTAGAAGGATCTCCTGTAGTATGAAGATTTCATTGCTGGCAACACACAATTATTTTTTTTCTTTGTGGTAGAGAAGTATGTTACAATGTTTCTTCTCAACATACTGTATGTGCATATCATTAAAATCAGCAGAAACTGCACGGCCCATGTGCCGGTGAAAGATTCATAATGGGCAGAATAGGGGACAGTACAAGCATCTTGGAGCTACTGTACATGATCAGACCTTTGCTTAGGATTTTGCTGCCTTCTGCTGCTCATTGTCTGCTACATTTATATTCTTGAAGGCAGCAGGAAGCCCTAAGCATGTAATTGTCAAATGTCCTGTTAAATGGTAACATATAACCAATTCAGGTTGGGAAATAGCCTAAGAAAATACCCTGCAGACATTCAAGTCCCTCTGAATTGGTCAGGACCTGGCAGATGAATTGAACTCATCTGCCTTATTATAAAGTTGTTTCATATAACTGAGTAAACTGATGTTCCAAGCTGGGTGTAAGTTTGCATGCCAGAAGATCATGAGGCTTTTACTGGGAACCTGACATCAGAGTCTATGTAGGACAGAAGAAGCAGAACCCAGGTGAGGTAGTCTGACTAGCTTGCAGGTCCCTAAAGCATTTTTATTTTCAGTGAGCTTTTAGATATTGATGTGAGGCACACAGCATTCAGAGCACCAGAGGCAGGTTATATCTGCTTGTCTGAACACCAAATCTGGCCTAACCATTTCAAGGAGTTCAAGAGTGAATAAAGTCTGGGCAGACACTGCTGACAGCCTGGGCCAGGTGCAGGAATGATTTTTTTTTCTTGTAAAGATAGCTGTGATTTATTTTTTCAAATATATATACAGGATTTCTAAATTGAAATACTGCTACTTCAAGACAGTCTGATTTTGCTTTGGTGACTCAAGATGATTTTTAACTATGTTCAGGTCTGTGACTGTCTCTGTAGACTAGTTCTAATATAAACAAACATTACATGAGGAAAAACTAGGTGATGAGAACAACTGAAATGCAGGGAAAATATTCAGTATTGCCTGGATAAACCTGAGTCATTGCTGCAAGCTACTGCAAACTACAGAGCTCCCACTGTGCCTGTGAGCTGAGAACAACAGCATGGAACACCTTGATGATCTTCAACGGAATCTTCAATGATTCCTTCCAAGTTTTCTCTACAAGTACCCCTGCTCACCCATGTCAGTAATCCAGATGGCTATTCTCTCATAGAAGAAATTCAGTATCATGATAATGACAAAATTGAGGCAGGAGGCTGTGACAGAAGTTGCCAGCTGAGGGGTCAGTAAGCCACTGATGGGCTGCAGCGTCTGAGTGTTCTCCATGAGGCTGGCGAAGGCAGCGTACACTGCAAGGCGATACACAATCACAGCTATCATGCTGGCTATGATCAAGGACACCTGAGGAAAGGAGGGAGATTTGAAACACACCTGCAGCTTAGTATAGCTATACACAATAGCTATATGCATGCTGCTCTAAAAACAAGATGTAAACCATCATGCTTTATTTTTTAAAAATTTTATTCTTTTTGGGTATGAGTTCTACAGCACTGAAGTTAAAAGTGGACAGGCAAAATACTTTGTTATATTATATACATTAAAACCAAAAAACTTATTTTGACAACATAAGAAAAGCTGACAATCTAATACCGATATCTGAGAAAGTGCAGAGAAATGTAGACAGCAGATGGAAAAGACGAGTTAGATTAAACTGTCCACTCTGAAACTCACTCTATATTCATTGTTGTGAATTCTTTTTTTTTGTTTGCCTTTACTACAATTTTTTCAGTATGTCTGTTAACATCAATTATGTCACAGAGAAAGTTATCCCCATGCTAAAATGTCCAATCAAATTACTAATTAATGACAAATTTCCAGTGCCTTAAAAAAAAAAAAAAAAATCAGAATTGAAGTGCACTTTGAATGACAGGATGAAATCTGCGGAACAGTAATGAAAACATGTGTTAACATCATGATTAAAACCAATTTGTGTTAATATGATAATTGGCAATGATCAGCATCTCTGATATATGTTAAAATGATGATTCAAAAAGATGCTCACCCAGAACAACACTGTAGTTCCTGAGAGGCAGAATCGCACAGCCTGGCTAGTTAAAGGCAAATAAGGCTCCATCTCCTGAAACAGTCAAGTACAGCTCATGTTATTACATCAAGCAGCACACAGAGCTCTCACCAGCTGTGTGAATAGTGCTCACATCCAAGGGAAACCATCCAGAACCCTGCCTCTCTCAAATGGCAGACAGGACATAATTCTGAGTGTACTGGGAGTGCGGAGGGGAAGCGGGGGGGGGTGGGGGGGCGGGCAGGCAGGGAAGGACAAAAAGATCAGGACAGAAGTGGCCATAAAATGCTACAAGTTAAGAAAGTACCTGGAAAGAATGGTTAAACTTTTACAAAATCAATCAGTAGCTAAAGAAAAAGACCAACTTCCAGAGATGAGTCAGGCCACAACTATTACTGCAATGCCAGGTTAGCTGTCAAACAGCTCTGAGTCCTCAACCGGACTCAAGTTTTGTAAGTTCTTCATGTCAAGATTACTCAAAACTTTGGATGCGCCAGTCAGAGAGCACTTTTCCTCACTCCTCAATTTTATTTGATTTGTAGTTGAAGAAATAGCTATGAATGTAGCTGCCAAGCTCTGCTGCAGCACCAGCAATGCCAGTATCCCCAGACAACATACAAACAATTTTCAATGCTCACATAAAGTTTGTGCAACTAATTATAGTTCCTAAAATATTAGAGTACATATTTTATGAAAGAATCTTCTCTTTAAGAACTAAGGCCAGTGGAAGAAGATCTAGTGAAAACCTGAATTCGATAAAGTGGGACAAGGCACTGTAGAATGCCTAGACTCCACTTGTGCTAAGTGGCACTGAGTACTACAGATGGCTGCAATCCCAAATGTAATGTGCAACGACAGAGGCTAAGTTTGAATCCATTATTTATGTAAAGTAGAATTCTATTGTGATCAGAAAGCCCAGATTTTAGCTATGATCTAGTTGGCCAGTTTAGCACCATAAACAAGTATGTTAATGATGGCCTCAATTTCAGTTTCAGTGCACTTAAAACTTTGAATCATGAATAATGATGAAATAATTTTCTGAGTGAAGCAAAACCAGCTGTGGGACACAAGAAAGTCATTGTCCTGTACCCACATGACTTTACTAGCTACTGCAGAATTAGCTTATTTGAAAACATTGGCCTTTCATGTGTTCAGTATAGGACAAGCTCTAACAGAAGGAAATTAAGCTACTATTACTGTACAAGTCAGCCTATAATTGGGTACTGATAAGGATCACTGATAAACCCTACTGCAAAAAAGCTTCTCACAAAGTACTGAGACAGTAAATTGAAGTGTCATAAAATAAAGGCTTGTATAGTCATTGAAATTGTTAATGCATGCTTATAAAGTACAGAGGAGTGCAGTATCTCACACTGAGATAAGAGACGTATCACAGTCCATTTCTACTTCCTAAAGTTCACAAAACCTATTTCACCTAAGAGCCTGAGCATACACAGGGATGCAAACCAGCAAATAACACCTAACTGGCAGGTATGTGCTTTCAATTAGTAGAGCTAACTAATGAAAATTGATTTACCTGGACCTGTTTTCTTGAACACGCAGAAATTAATGCTTCAGCAGAGCTATACTCTTAAACAGAGTGCACGGTTATCAAAGAGCCCTGTGCAAGGTACACAGCACTAGTTACAACAGCAGAATTAATGCTGAGTATGTGGAAGGGGAAAAACTCTCTCATGAGAAATAAGATTAGTATATGGATTTCCTAATGATTAACGAGACAAGCCCTGAAAGACAGGGCTGCTGTTTACAGAACAAAGACTCTTCCCATGTTTTGGCTAAGCTTCTATTTCTTTTCTGAAGACTGTTAGTGACAATAGGCTATTTTTATGCAATTCTATGAAATGGAAAAGATGATTTAAAAATACATTAAATAGGTGTGGTAAATGTTGTGTTGAAAAGCAATCAGCTGATCCTGAAATTTGTCAAGTAATTCCTACCTAAAATAAATCTAAATTAACAACTAACATCTAATATTTACATGGAGTGTTTAACAGAGTTAAGTATTAATAGTATCTCAGTTACATTTCAGAAAAAGGACTTTGACAATCTTCATCTTTCTGGTGCTCCCCAAACAAAGTGGTTGTGTATCAGAAGCAAAACCACAGCTAGACCAACTTATCACTTTAGATCACAGTGACTGTTTCTTCGTATGTTGTGTAGGGATAAGAAAGAGTGGTTTTAAAGGCATGAAGTTTCAGAGACTGATACCCTAAATTGTGAAAGATGCTGTAAAAATGGGTAAAAGCCATATACTTTACCCTTATTTTCCTAATTTAATATATCAATTTCCATGTTACGAAACTTTCAGCGTACAACTATATTTGCACACGTGTCAACACAGCATGTACATACCTGAGTTACAGGATTTCTCTTCTTTTGGGTACATTTTGCCTCATACTCAGGCCTCAGCTGGAGCTGTTGCTGTTCCTCTTCAAAATCAACCAAATCCCATTCATATTTCAGTCTTGCTTGCCGCCTCTTCCAAAACTCCAAGAAAAGTGTAACTACAATTTGCAAATGTCAAAATAGAGTCAAGGAAGAAGTGAACAAGTTCAGGAACCAAATAAAACACTGTACTGGCTTCTTTTCTGCAGTTTATTATTATCCTTACAGTGTGACTCACTTATTTTTACTGATTACCTACTATAGTTCACAGATAAGATCACAATACAAATCCAGTGATTTGTTAGCTAATTGAATTCCAGAAGTGGTTGACAAGGAAGATGCCAAGACAAGATATGGATATTTCCAAGGTTGTGGTGACCATGTTCAATTAACTACTCTGTGTATGCAAAAAGCAACATGATAAATCATGATAAAGAACCTGATAATTCAACTAATTGCTGTGTGTAAACCTGTAATACATAAACAACTATTACAACAAATAAGCAGAACAGCTTTCAAGCAATATGGCCAAACATTTCTGTTGCTTTTTCATGCTTATTTGATATTGTGGTGTCCTAGGGAGACTTTATGATGCCAAATTGTATCCCCAGTCATCTGTTTAGCCCAGAAATAAGCTTTGCTGCCTTTAAAACTAGATTTGAGAGTGAAGGGGAAGAGAAGGAGAAGCGGTGAAATGTCTGAGGCAGCTGTATTCAAAAACCTAGAGATAAGAGCTTCAGCATTCAGCATTCTCTCTCATGGACTGTGCTGCCTGCAGCACGGACAGGGAGCAGGAGAAAACTCTCCTTTGCTTTTAGTTAGTTTTTTTAGCCAAGGCAGAAAAGTTCCTTGGCTTTTCTTTTTTCTTGGAACTGTTCAAACCTGCTCTTGGACCAAAAACTCAGAAAAACACAGGAAGCTCAAGCCTGTGGCCCACCAGGGTCTGGGATGTGGCATTTTCTAGTGCAGGAAGGACTGATAAGAGACTGAGGGAGCCAAGCTACTCACAACAAAAAAGACTCTCACTGAATTTGCCATCTATTCAGAACAATGAGATGTTCCATTGTTTAATATTATTTATTTTTTATGTTCTTGAGTACTTTGGTTGTTAAATAAACAGTTTTTTCCACTTTTCTCGAAGGAGATTTATGTCTCCCAAACTGGTGGGGGGAGTGGCTACTTAAATTTGCTTTCTAAGAGACTCCTTCGGGGGTTTCCTCCCAAATTTGCCCTAAACCAGGACACACAGTCGTTTTAAAGACAGTGGAAGTCTGATGATTTTCATATGATCAGGAGTTGGGCTGGCCTAAGAATTTTTTAAGACACTAGAGGGAACTGATTTAATATATCAACATCAATAAAATTTATAATACTACATAACATTTTAAGAGCCCTTTATTAACTACTTTAAAATGTAAACATTTTGTAATCTGATTGTTCTTATTTGAACTGGGGACATTTTATGGTTAGACAAACACAGGAAAGCTTATCTTCTGCAGTTCTAAACTCTTTGGCTGGTACTTCCTGAATGACTAATCCATGTGATGCAAATGTAGTTTTTAGAAATCAAGAAAAAGCTTAGTAAAACAGCCACACAACAAAAACCTAATTAGATTTTAAAAAATAATTCTATATGAAAGAGGTGAGTGGTTAGATCCTCCGATAAAAAATACACAGGTTTTGTATTAGTACACAAGAACCTTTGTGAGTTAATGAAATATCTAATACAAGTTAAAAATTTAATTATGATATTTCATACAAACAGTATGAAACTAGATAACTGTACTTAGGGAAATAATAACTATCCTATCCTGAATTTATAAAACTTCAGAGAGTTGAAGAAAAGAACATGTATTCAACATAATGTCCTTAAAAGTCTAAAGAAGTATCATTGGTGTGAAACTATGATTACAGAGGCCAGAAATCCACCTATTTCTACATCATCAAAACATACTACAATGTATGAAGTTCACTGGAGTAGAACCCAATGAGTTTTTTCATCCCAAAGGTACAGCTAACACAGTGTCAGTGTGCTAGTGGTGGTACAGATCACCATCCAACCAGTGAAAGGACACAAAGCTCCCCACTTCCTCACTGGGATGCTAATGAAGTGTAGGGCTGAGCAGAAAGGACTCTTATATGGGCTGCATAAGATTGGACCCCTCTGGTTACCAAGGAAAGAATAAAATGTTAACAGCTAAGAGTACACAATTTTTTATGATATTCTTATGGTATCCTAGATGCCTGCTTGGGTTTCTTAATTCCTCTGTAACTTTAAATTATTTTCACTTGTTCATCACTTCAGCATCTGAGGCAGGATACTAAGGTGAAGCAATTATTCCCCTTCTTCCCATTTCCAGTGTCCCTCAGCAGTTTGGCCAAGATCTCCTTATTGCTTATAACTTTGACATATAACTTATCAAAGGTACTCACCCCATATACCCATGAAAATGGCAAAAAAAAGAGTTGCCACGTTGTCAAACAAATGGGAATACTGCAACAGAATACCCAGGAAAAGGTCAGTACCAAGACAGTTTTCAGGATGAACAAACATGGCAAGTGGCTGCAGAACCAGATACAGACCTGTGAGGACTCGCAGGTGGTGTTTAGTCTCCAGTATTCACAGTCTCGGTCACAAAGCGGGCACATGATGATCTCTCCTCCAATTGCAGGGTCACAGATTTCTTTGCTAAGGAGGAAAACATTGTAAGGTATCTGTTTCCACAGCATCTTAAAAGCTGTTATATGAAATTTATTAAAAAAAAATAAATAGGGGCTTCATTCGTTCAAAAAATCAACATTTGCAGCTTCACAGCAAAGATGCCACATCTTGTCACATTCACTGGTGTTCACCAGTGGTTGGTCAGGGCAAGCCAAGAATGAAGCAGCTGCTACAAGGAGTAGAATTAATAATTTTCTCAATATGGACTTTTTGGCTCTACCAGCAATGAATCAGGAGTCTGTCAGGAGCTGTACTGCTTTCAGGCAAGATGTAAACCTTGTTATTTCTCATCGGGTGAGCAATGACATCAAAACATCTTTTCTAAAAGCAGAGACACCACCTCCACTTTGATAACTGCAGTAAAATTTGCTACTTCAATTTAATGACAGTGGGTAAAATTTAGAATCCTGTGATAGTCCTTTGGCATCCAGAGAAATCTTAATATGTGTAACAGTATTCCCAGATTAGGTCTTTACCTAGCTAAAATACAAGTCTCAAAATTACATTATTCATCAGAATAGATGAGAATTTCAACTTCTAGTCATTTTTTGTGCTTAAAACTCAAAATTTTATGGAAACCTTCTTACAGAAAACAGTGAGCAAAAAAAAAAGTCAACCCTCTCTTCCCCCTCCCCACCTCCAATCCCTGAATACAATAAATCTTTCGACTTCTGATAAAACAAATACTATGCTTACTAAAAAATCCACCAAACTGTGGCTTCTAAGATACTGGATCCCTCTTTGATAGGAGAACACTGCTGATTTGCTTTACTCATGGTTTTGGTTAGTACAAATGATGATCTACACAAAAAGGTCAGACTGCTCTGCAAGATAGATTAAATAGATGAGCTTAAGGCAACAATAAACACTTATATATAAATTTAAAAAATTTGCAGATCTAAGGGGTACTATTAGGACTTCATATATTGCAGCTTCTCCAATACAGACAGCTATGGCTAACAAAATATTGCTTTTCACCTATAAGCTGTCTTACTAACTGATAGTCACAAGCTCTGCATTAGCAGTCCACCACCTTTTCAGTCAATAAAGATAGCTGAAGAACAAAATTTGTCTGCTCTGGCAAGTTTTCAAAGCTTGTTACCTGTTGAGTAACAACAATAATAATTTTTTTTTGCAAGAACAAAATTTTCACATTGCTTAGCTGTTGCCCAGGAGATTTCCAGCATTATACTCACCTGCTCATATTTTCATCCATTGTAAACAAGCCATAAAGAAAACAGATTAGGCCAACAACTGCTGCAAGGAATAACATCTCAGTGTAAAATCCTAGCCAGGCAAAATAGATTCCAATCTTCTCACCATAGTACTTTCTGAATAAAAAAATGAAAATGCAATTAAGAGGAACACAAAGCAAAATTTAAAACTGTGATATAGCAAACTGGCCAGAGTAAAAGTGAAATACTTGGCAAAATTCTTTTTTAACGGAAGAGTAAATGCACTGAAGTATTGTGGAAAATGAGGTCTGAAGCTGGCCATGAGAAGTTACTCAAGCTGCATGAACAAGGGGAATGATTGGGATACACGGCATCTTTTGTCCCTTTTTTCCTCCTAGCAGAAACCAACATTAAAATCACTCATCTTTTTTCTATGGGATAGTGTAAGTGAGGATTTACTTTCTGATTTTTCCAAGGAGTTACAAATGAAACAGCACAAAAATTCTGACCCTATGGTTAAAACAAAAAGGTAATCCACAGAAATACAAACAAGGAACTGCAACCTGTGAACAAAGCAACATTCTGTTGTACCACATCAGCCGAATCAAAGAGATCTTAAGCGAGTTTAAATTTGGGGTTAGAACTAAGAAACAAACTTCCAAACTGATTTTGTCAGTATTTTTTCAAGTCTGTGTTGAAATTTTTTGCAGACATTGATTAAAAACTCTGAGATATTCTATGTATGTGTTTCTTTACAGCTGAATTATCTGTAATATACCTGACCCCAGGGAACTGGCTAGACAGAACAAGGCTTAATTTGCGATAAAGCATTTTTCCACTTCTTAGTAGAAAACTGTGTCATGTCCTCCCAGGACACAGTGCCCAATTAATATCCAGTTCTCACTGGATCTTAAAAGTGGCAAAGATTTCCTGGCAGGATCAAGTTACAAATGAATATACACTGTATTATAGTGAAAACCAAGGAAGCATAACCCCCAGGCAGTATTTCACCTGATAAGGTCCAAAGGCTGCTCTTTGTAGAAACGCAAGAAGCGGGCCCACTCCATGTAGAGCGTGTACCTCTCACTGTCACAGTTTGGGTCGCTTGCCTTTTTCCAGTACTGGCACTGCGAGCAAATCAGAGTAAGGGGAAAACACCTCATCGACAGCCTCAAATACTACATTAAAAGAGACAAACAGGAAGGATGATGCACCCCTCTCAAGACTGTGGTCTTGGTCATTATCACATACCTTAACTGTCAAATGCTAAGAAAATTTTGGAACTTCATCACTTTCCTAGAAATTAAACGATGTAAAATAACTGCAGCTTCTGACAGCTTTTGTAATTTTATTCTGTGCCACAGAACTCTGCTTCTAGAAATACTTGGCTATGTCAATTATTCATTTTGTGATTCTGATTTTCCTTTTTTCTGAATGTCTCTCATCACAAAGAGCACGAAAACATAGGAAGCAACCGATAGAAGTTTAAGCAACATAAAGTTTGCATTTTGAAAATATTCTGACAGATTAAATAATTATTTTTTAGACAAAGATCCTTGAGTCTGTGTCACAAGTTTTAGAATTTTTTTGTAAGACTTCTTAGCATTTAAAGTTGTTTATAGTTGTATAGAAGAGATTCTTGCTTTTTACTGCCTGTGGTTTTGGTAGTCCCAACAGTATAAAGTGTTTCCCAGCCTAGACTTGCATTCAGCCAAACTTTCCTCCTGAAAACCGAAGGAATTCACTCATTTATTTTCTCATGAAAATAAAATATTTTCAAACATTTCAAAATATAAATCTACATACAGTATTTAAAAATGTCCTATGGTAGAATTCAGAGATATTAAAAAAGCAACTTAAGTTCACTAAAGCATAGTAAAATCTGAAATAATCATTAAAAACATGGGGAGAATTTAAGATTTAAGCAAAAAGTGAAACACAACATTTAGGAGGAAAAAATTTTAAAGTTAAAAAGCCTATGTAAAACACTGTAACCCATCTCTCTCGTTTTCTCCATGGAATTTCAGGACTAAATCCACATGTGTCATATTAAAAAACTGATCTTGCAGCAAAACTAAACACAGTATTTACTATCCTTACCACATTTCCAGTATTACAGTATTTGTACCCCAAAGTTCACCGGGACATGGACAAGTCACCATTCCACACTGAACTGCAGGGTTCAGGCAACTCACCTGACTTTGGTCCCAAAATGGAATGATCCCAAGAGTTTTTGTCTAACTGCATGTAGTGTGCACACCCTACACACACACACACACACACACACAGATTAATGTATGTAGCAGCAGTAAGTATTTATTCCTTGCTACAAGGAGGCAGCAAGGTACTGCTGTGTGGTCTGTGTCATCAACATTACAGGAATATGATGGAGTAAGTCTCTAAAAAAAAATTTGACTGACACATATTCTAAAAACTCATCCACAGGAAGAAACATTTCAGCACATAAAAGCCAAATAGTAGAGCTGACAAGGATGTCTTGCGTGTTGTAAAGCAGAACCAATTACTGGGACAAATTGAAAGGTTTGAGTCTATTTTTGTATCTCCTGGAACAGCAAATGTCACAGCAGGTAAAAGAGTGCAAACACTGGAAAATGCTCAAGGGAGTAGAAAGATGAAATACTTACATCATGAAGAGGATATGCAGCAGTATAGGTGCCATTGTTTAGCAGTCTCTTAATCCCGAATTTTTTCTTCCCTTCTTCTGTTCCATATGGACAACGTGTAAGAATATAATTAACCTGAGATTCAAGGACAAGAATTTCAGACCTTTCCTATTTTAAGGCCATTTAATAGAAATCTATAATGAATGTGCACTGCATATAATCTGCAGGAACAACATGCAAGAGCAGAAAGTATTTCTTCAGAAGGCCTTATCCCATATAAGACCACTGAGAGCACAATTGCCTTGTAGACATCCAGAAGATCACTTCCAACAATTATTGTATATTTCTAGGCTAGATGCAAAGGTACTCTGTATTTACCTCAGTTACCACAACTTCAGTACTCCCTCCTGCCTTGCATGAATATTCTGATGGGGCCATGTAAATCTACATGCAAACATAAGTAACCAAATTCATATACGTACTATTCTGTTTCTCATGGATGGTGAGAAGAAAGTGTTCTCATCATCAATGAGGTAGAGCTCTTGCTTGTCCTTGCTGAATGGTGCCGTGAAATAATCCGGTTCAGGGTGCATCACCTTCTCAGGCAGCCTGAATGGATAAAGCACACAGTCCAGGGGGTTCTCCACCATGGGGGGAATGTCATTTTCCCTGATGGGAACTTTAATGTTCAGCACTTCTGCATATGTGATCAGAACCTCCCACGGCGCATGGATCTTCACAAAATAAATCTTGCCATCTTCAGATTCCTGCTCCAGAAAAGTTAAATGAGACATTAGACCAAACAGTGTTTTATTGCAAGATATATGGGAATATTTTTCATATAAAATGTATCGCCTTTTACATATTTTTAAAGGATTTCAAAACAAGGAGGGGGAATAGAAAGACTTTCATTGTGTGTATATATATGTATATATATATATTTTTTTTTACTGAAAAGCTTATCTGAATGGTTGGCTGTTCATAAAAATAATCTTTGCAGTACTAAAAGCTCACAAAGTCTTTTCAAACTATATTAATCTCATGCACTGCAGCCTGAAAATTCTCATTACACTGGAAATATGAAGAATAATCTTGTCACAGGCCTCACATAACATGTCTGTTTTTGTAGTGTTGCTCTGCACTAACAGTACAAGCTGGCAATCAGAAGCATTTTAAATAGTGATGTTACAGAGTCTGAACTTCATTGAGAGTTATTTTACTCAGCCTCTGTCACGCTGACTGCATCAGTCAGAATCGTATGTTCTCCAGTTATTACACCAAACAGTACCGCTAATCAAACATCCTCAAGCTGTTACAGGGTCCTTCCTCACAATTACAACATCCAGTGGGCATAACTAATGCACTCATTGCCTTCCAAACCTGTTACTCATTGTTAGGTGGGATTGAAATCAGCTGTAAGCATACCTCCCATTTATGTGGATTTAAATCAAACCACAGCTACTTTGCCTTCTTGTTATGAAAGCAAAGGCTGTGTTTTCATTATGAAAGCAAAAGCTTACTCTTAAATCAAAATTATTCTGCTTCCACAATTCTTATCAATGTATTTGGAAAAAGCACTCAAACATATTAACCTTGTTTCTCCTAAAGTAGTCACACTACACTGAAATATATGAGGATAATTTATAATTTTTCTCAAAGAAAGAAAGTGGTTTATTAATTCCCAGGTCTATTCTTTTGGTCCTAATTTTTCTTTTTCTTTACCTTCTTGTCTTCTGTTTCTAGCTCCAAACCAGCCTTTTGCAGGTTGCTCTCAAATTCTTTTCTCCTTTCCTGAAGAGAAATAAAGGCACTTTAGTAACTGATGAAGTTAACAACTAATATATCACTCACCGATGACACAGTGTTTCACTTCTCTCACTTCTTTGTGATGGGAACCCACAAGTGAAAGTACTGACTAGCCACAGGGCGCCCATTGGGTAGAAAAAGGCTTGTTCTGTGCTAGCTGGGTCACCAGAGAAGCAACTGATGTCTCGTGTCTTCAGCACTTCTGACTTCAGGAGGCTGGTGTGTGGGGTGTGCTCAAGTTTAGCTGTATTTCCAAGAGAAAGATGAAAAGAAAAATTCTGGAAGCACGTGAAAGACTGATTGCTTACAGCCTCATCTATTTACCTCATCTATTTATTTTCTATATTTAGTTATGCAATTATGCCCAATACAGATATTCAAGTACTGATTACAGACAATTCAAACAGTATTTCATAAATATCACTGATAAGACCAATGTGCTTAGCTTGCATAAAGTCAGCACGGACTTCGTGCAGAGATAACAAACCTCCCTAGAGGAGTGTGTGGTGCCTGCATGATCTGAGTTGGCTTTATATTCTTCTGACCTTTTTTTTTTTTTTTGCAAAGTAATTCCTAAGTGGTATTGTTAGGTAAGAACATTTTCTTCCTCTCCTTCTCTGTATCCTTTTTGCTCCTATTGAGAAACTGTATTAATTTCCTCTTAATTATATAAAATTTGCTGAAGAACTGCCAGAATAATAATAAATTAAGCCAAATATTGAGTCCTACCCTCTTTAAAAAGAACAAACTAGACCACAAACTTATTTCTGGCTAAACCCTGCCATACTGTCTACTGTTTCTTATATTGGAAAGTCTTAAATGACAGTTTTCAAAGATACTTTAAAAACCCAAAACACTGTTGTTTTCAGCCAGTTTTCTTTTCCTGCATGTCTGTGAGGAGTAGACTGCCATTTTTGCATTTCAGTTTGTATAATCTATTCAGATGAATGAATGCAGACTGAAGAACAGATTTCATAGCCCTCAAATGTTTTCCTGTGTTAGTGGCCTCTCATTTTTATGTGTCACATGTGATTTTGTCAAATATTACTAGATATTAAATTAGACACTGGACTGTACAAACTTGCGAATATAGTAACTCCTGAGTTCTAGTACATGCTGGGGGCAAAAGCAACTCCATGCACTATTTTTCCTACAAACTTGCCCAAAAGCACTTGTATAAACATGTCACAGAACTCTGGTTTGCTGACATGACAATCAGAGAACAACACAACTAAAAGGTAATTTAAAAATGTACGTTAAGATGCTATAGAAAAGCTGACATTCAAACCTAGTGTCCAAAGTTATATGCTACTCTGGATTATACTTTTCTCCTAACAAAGCATGCTGGTGTGCATCCTTTCTCCAGCAAACACTGGAAGAGGACCAAGCAAGCCAGTTCAGAGGGTTCTTTGCCACAGACATCAGCCAGCTTCCCTCTAGCTGTGCAGCTCAGGAACAGACACAGCCAAATCTGATCCCATCTTACTTACCTTTCCTTAGAATACACTTAGAGTGATGAAGTGCAGTGCTCTAATAGAAATTATGCTTTTTTACCACGCTGCTCTTCTCCCATAAGCTCCATCCTGAAACCCCACGTAATGTACTGTACTTTCCAGTTAATGGGAAAAACATTTCTAACAGGAAATCAATCTGCCACAATAACAACAAAAATTCCTCCCTCTTTTCTTGACAAATACTGGATATTCCTTCATGTCACCCTCAAAAGCTTAAAATGGACAAAATGTATCCTTGGACCAGAGCTGGTTGTTTTTAATGTGTACTTAATAGAATTTTAAGCTTACTGCCCCAAACCTAATAAACTATCCATGGTGCATTTATTTCTGACTCTGCTAGAGCTGTCACTCTGCAGTCAGAGGTACAAGGGAAGCTCTGTGAGTCATCACACGCACCATATAATGTGGGATAAGGAGAGACTAACTTCATCATCTAAAACACGCTGGGCTGTAATGAACCATCCCACTAAGATTAAGTAAGCAAGATCCAAAGTCCAGCAGTACTGTTATGCCCAATGCAAATGCAACACTGCATAATCAGGTACCTATGGAAGAGAGATAACTTCTACAAACCCCATTGTGATAACAGTGCTGGTACAATAATGGGTAACAATGCAGGTCCAACTCCTGGTCGGTCCCTTCTGACTCAGCATATTCTGTGAATCTCTGATTCTATGAACTCCTGGCCCTGCACAGGACGCTCCAAAAGCCACACCATGTACCAGAAATTGTTGTCCAAATGCTTCTTGAACTCTGTCAGGCTTGGTGCTGTGACCACTGCCCTGGGGAGCCTGTGCTAGTGCCCAACCACCCTCTGGGTAAAAAAACCTGTAGTTTCTAATACCTAACCTAAACCTCTCCTGACTCAGTTTCATGCCATTCCTTTGATCCTGTCACTCACGGGTCTCAGAGAGAAGAGATTGGTACTCCTCCCTCTTCTCCCCCTCACAAGAAAATTGTACACTGTGATGAGGATTCCCCTCAGTCTCCCCCAGGCTGAAAAAACCAAGTGCCTTCAGCCTCCAGAAATAATACTTATGGACAATAAAGACTACGTCCTGGTCATAAATCAATACTTTGTTAGATATTTTTATAAATTCTATTTATTTTTTCATGTTCACATACATTTCATATGGTGGTAAAATACTTCCACATGTGCTAGAGACTTTAAGGAATAATACTGTCTCAAAAACCTGTAATCTTAATTTTTATTCAGAGATCTTTGTGATTTGGATCTATTCTTGTAGCTTATAGAAGGCAAGTTCAAAACAGTGTTGAAGCTGGAATGTATCTGGGAATACCAAAAAAAGTTAAAAGTTGTTCTGCATGAAAATAAGGGAGAAGATGAACAGATTGTCTCATATATAAGGGCTATGTTGAAAGACACAAAGAAGTTATTTATCTCATTCTTAGAAATGCAGAAGAAAGCTGTTTCCTTGAGACTAGGAAACAAAGCCTTTTGTCACAATTGTCATTCTCCTCATATGAACACTTCTATTCTTAGCTGTTCCGTTTTACTGCATCATTGTACAACCATGAAAGAAACATTTCTTTCTATGATAACTGCACAATACCAAGTACAGTGTACGTCAGACAAATTTCAGAGGCTGCAGTTCATCAATATCTAAATCTTAGTACCACAAAGACAATGGCACAGTACTTTTATGTTAAGAAGTCTGCACTAATTTATGATGTACTAATTGTATAAAGATCTATGCTGAACATAATTATAGGGCAAATGCAGATGCCCCAGGACCTGTGTAAAAAAAAAATTAGCATCTCCATGACTGTTTGTCCAATGTGCACAGAGTTAATCTACAGGGCTACTGACATTCCTCCACGGGGCCATAAACTCCTTTGCAAGGAACAAACATGCACAGAATTAAATCTCACAGGACTTAATGTGGATGTTTAGGCCTTTTGAAAGACAGATATGTTTCTCCTAGGAAGTGCGCTTATAACACAAAGAGGAAAGAGAATATTGGCTACTAACTCTTGGGCTTTTTCCCACATGACTTGTTCAGTCAATAATGACACCCAGGGACAAGTTCTGCTCTGGCAAAGATTCTGACTAGCCCCTAATGACCCATAAAGCAATGAGAAGGAAATTGCTGCACACAATATGAGGGAGTGACTAGACTGACCATCTGAATCATTTTTCTTCCCACCTGAAACACTACCTAAATAGTATTCATTTCTTCCCTCATTTAAAATAATTCAAGCATGAGTAACGGAAAAGTTTAAGACTTGCTTTGACAAATTTTGCATAGGTATCTTTCTTCTTTCTACGTTGACTGGTCTTCTCTTCCTTCTTTTTCAAATGCACTTTGTTTCAGGGGAAAAGAAAGCATCTGGCTAGGAGTACAGCCTGACAAAGAGTCAGGATGAATTTGAAAAAGAATGCTTGCATATCAACCTATGGTATCATAGCTATCAAATGACCTGGTTGCCCAAAAAAATCTTTGGAACGTCACTAGCTGAGCAAAGGAGACTGAGATGCTTAATCTGGGAAAAGTATCAGAGACATGACAAATTTTTGGATTTTTTAAGGCAATAAGAGTAGGATGCAGGGGCTGTGTTCAACACTTGTATTTGGATGCAAGGAAAGCAGCAGAAGTTCTTAATGAAAACAGTATTTTCTTCATAAAAGAATGAAAGCTATATGCAATTCTTTTTAACAGCCCAATCTCACAGTATTTTTCCAATGGAAATTTGAATTTTTAATTACAAAATATCTCAATATGACAAGATATAGATCGCAACTGTTCTTCGCTTCAAAGACCAATAGTTTTGATCATGATTTTGTCATAAGCATTGGTATAATTAGTTTTTTTTCAGATACCCTTACCTTTCAGGATGATTACTTGAGACTGTACTTTATTTGGTCTCTCCTTTTTACAATTCTTTTGATCATGAATAAACTTTGGAGTTATATATTGGAGAAACTAGTTTGTAAATGTAAGCTCTCCTGACTCTGAAAGAAGGCAGCAAATACAGAGAAAAAAAACCTGAAATCCTTATTTTTTTTTAAATATTGTGCTTCATTGAAAATTTGTTGTCTTGACTGCCTCTCATCATACTGGACTGTTTTATATAGCTTGAATTTCTGTTAGCCAAGTTAGACTCGTGTCAGTATGAGCATGTAACAAACAGGTGTCATTAACTGATTCAATTTGACCTATTATTACCATTCAGGCAACTGGGTTTTGCTGGCAAGTTCAGTGAGAATCACTAAGTTGCACTATAGAGAAAGTTTGTTCTTGTGCTCTGTTACATGGGAGGGCTCTCATAAAAGCCACTTTAAATATTCTTCTAAAAAAATGAGTACAGTAAGTCAGAATGTAGACAGTAAGTCAAACATAGGGAAAAGCTTCAGGAGGGCATGCTGTATTTGTGTTACACAGAGTATATTTTAAGAAAAGAGTCTCAAAAGTATTAATGGAAAGCTGTATTGAGTCTTGGACTTCAGAATCTATTTTTCCTCCTACTACAGTTAAAGGGTGTGAAAAAATAGTTATTTTTAAATCTTGTTTGGATCATCTTTGCTTATTTAGAAGAATCCTCCTTCATTTGAAAGTGTTTACAGGTACAATTATCTACAAATATTTCTCCAAAGTCTCAGCTAGAATGTTAAATGAAGAAGCAAAATAATTTGATTACTTTGCTCCATTGTACAATATATTGCCCAGCTGAAATAATGAAGAGTGACCAATTCAATAAACATAAACACAAAAATCTAATAAAATTGGGTCCTGACAAACAACAGTAAATTACACAGAAATTTCCATACATGGAATTGCTTTTCACATAGCTAAATTCTATTCCAGATGAGTCTAGTGATCTGAACGGGTTAGTAACTGATATTCATCCTATTATAAATAAAAATTAAGAGGACTTTAAAAAGACAAACTTACCAACTTTTTTTCCCATTCCTTATTAAGATCATCCACATAGGAGAGAACAAAATCAATTCTCCTGACACCATCCCTGAAGAAAATAGAATCTTTGCTTTGATGTCTTTTATCAATCTGTAGAAGATACAGGCATATGAATAAAAAAACAAGCATTGCTGTTTTTCTAAAATATAACAGAAGACAAAGCATTTTCCCCATATTGCCACAGTTCTTCAGCTTCTTTACGGCTGAAGATATATATGGCCAAGTTTTAACAAGGACTACATCTAGTTTAAATAATTTCAAAATTAATGGCATATGTCCACAAGCATTATATGTAAATAACAGCTACATGAAAAATAAATATATATATGTTAGTGTAGTAATACTTGTGAATACTTGAAGCAGGTAGCAAAATGTAAATTCCATGCATTTTCCTCTACATAACATTCACTAAATCAACCACCAGACATTATGTCCCAGCAATGACCACATACAAAAATAGCTCACAAAAATACAGGGGTGATGTTTCAACATTGAGTCTATTTTTCATGGGAAAAAAAATACACCTAATAAAATATATCAATGCAACAGGGTAATTAGTACTCCAATTGATCGATCAAAGGCCATATTTTAATATACCAACATGCCAGAACGTCTTAGAAACAACATCCACCTCTTTTCACTACTGGGCCACAGTAATTAATATTAGGCAAATTAAAGTCTGTAACCCCACTCTCCTGGGGAAGTTAACTCATTAAGTAATATTATTTATTATCACATCAATATTCAGCTCTATCAAATCACGTAAAAGACATACAGCAAAGTGCTTTCCATAAAAGCAAATATTCTGGTTTAAATGTAACTCTGTGCTGAGGAAGGTTGGCATTATTTTTTCAACCACACCTATCAGCAAAAGTATATTTGTGTAGGGCTGAATTGGGGTTTTATTTTATTAGAGTAGGAACAGAAGAGAGTATTATGCTCCTGTCTTTTCCCTCTCAGACCATGCAGGGATGCATGTGCTCCCTGGGAAAACACAGAATGTGTATTTGTAACCGTGAACCTTGCTCCCAGTTAGCAAAAGGCATCACACAGTGAAGCATGTTATTACTGCAGCATCCAAGCCACTTGCAATAGCATTCATCACTGCTTTACCCTGAGACGTCGCTTCAGGAACAGATTAAACTTCCTTCCACTCTGCTGGAATAACCAACAAGTAGTTAGCAGGCTCAGTGTTTCTCTCCAAGAACCAACTGCTTCAAGCACATACAGCAAGAAATCCACATCCTTTAAAGCTAAGAAAGGCCTCCCAACATCAGAAAAAAACAAGTGCCCACAAATAATATGACTTTTTTGTTAATATGTCTTTTTTGTTAAAGGTAAAGCCGGGCTGGAATGTGTTGAGACAGTAAAAAATGTTTTAAGATAATGATTCCTATAATACTACTTGCCATCATTTGGATGAAACGAGCAGTAAGAAAGTGGTTTTGAGTGTAGAGCAAAGGCACCAAAACACTGGCTCATGCATACTGCATGCATGTTTCTGCTATAGTAGTGTTTGGTCAGACCCACTGGGACACAAAAAGACAAACGGCAACCATGTAATTCCAGAGCTGACAAAACTACAAGTAATAATATACACATAAGTCATGTGTTTAATAGGCTGAAATTAAATAAAAATTATTGAAAATCCTATTATTCCATAGTGTTGCACAACTTTATGCATCTTCATTAGACACACACTGGTCACCACTGAAATCAGATACTTGAAGCAGCCATGCATTAAGGAGAATTCCTATGCTCCTATTTTAGCCCTTAGGGACCTACAAAATACTGTTGCAAATCAATGCAGCACAAAAAAAAAGCTAAAATAAATTATTTCCCAAAAATGCTGCCATCCGTTCTTTGCCTTTCCTCTTCAGCAATTCTGTTAGGGTTTTTTGCTGTTTATCTTACTGAGAAATATTTACAGAAGATCAATTAGATCACTTTGTATGGCTGAAATCTGGACAGCTACCTCAGAAAGGCTTTTGCTTGCAAATGCAGTACATCATCTTGCATGATTAAAAGGCTCACAAAAATCATGGAATCCAATAACAGAAAAGAAAAAAGCATTTTTCTATTCTATTTTGTATTTACAGGTTTAGGTCTTTTTTTGCAAATATAATTGTGACTACACGCAAACTGCAAGTTCAGATATTAAGTTAATCAAGTTGAAACAGTGCATGCATGTTTTAACCACACTAACATCTGTATAGAATCAACAGTACTGTAATTATTCAGCATTACAGTAAGTGAACCCCAAAGTGCATTCTAACAACTTGCAATGTTAACGATTGCCCAAACCACTGATTTAAAAAAACAGCGACTTCATAAGCACAGAAATTGTTCTGGGTACTAAATTTATACACACGAAGAAAAAAATAAAACAATAATATCTACTTAAAAAACAAACAAACAAACAAACAAAAAAAAACCTCCTGCCAAAGGAGTACCCCACATTGTTTGGGTTGCACAGTTATAATCAGATTATTTAATACAATTGAAGAATTATTCTATCTTTATTGCCATCAAAATTTGGTTGTTTTCTAAGATGTATCAGAATCCTCAGTAATTAAAAGTTCCATCAGTTTAAGAAGACGCAGAAGTCATTGTCAGATCTGCTTTTAGAAGGGGAATACTTATCAATTCCTTCTCCTTCTATACATAGGATTGTTCATTGCAGATAGTGAAAGGCCTGCTTATTAAACCCATAAATTACTCCTTTCCATTTTGCTGCATTTGGATTTCACAAGGAGAACAAGATCAGTCTTGCACATTCATGAAGGTTTATACAAGTCTGACATATATAAAAAGTTTGTAATTTGCATTGATTCTATCAGTGGATCATTAAACATTGCGGATTTGTGCATCTTATTTCTTAACAGCTTTTTCCAGAACTGCATGAATGCAGTTAATGATCCTCAACAACCTTATTAAATGAAGTTACACCTCATCACAGAAAATATTCTGAAATGTGTCCTTCCTGCAATACAAGTAACCAAATAAAAACTTCCCAACACAGTACAGACAGCAAGTTGAAGCTTTTTAGTAATTAAGTTATACCCAGTGAGGAACTACAGAAGAGATGGAGCCCTGAGGCGTACAGCGAAAACTCAAGAAGCAACAACCACAAGTCAAAACAGCAGAAATTCCTACTGGATGTGAGGCTGGTTGAGTGGGAATGGGTAAAACAGATTGCCCAGAGTGACTGCATAATCTTCATCCCAGAGATCACACGGCCTGATTAAGATAGGCCAGGACTGATCTTCACTGATCTGCATTTGAAGTCAGCCCTGCCTTGAGTGGGTCAGCCATCCAGAGGTCCCTTCCAATCCAAGTTCACTGTAGGATTCTATGAAACCTTGTTACTGCAAACATTCAGCATTTACCAGAGTTTTCACAAAGTGGTACAAATCCATCAACTACAAAGTAAGTTACAAAATCCACCTGTTCAAAATACAAGTAATGTCCTCCTGTTACCCTGTAATAGTTTTCCAGCCTCATTAGTCTAGTTATCTTTCTCAGAACTGTGACCACTCAGCTTGCAGATAAATGTGCTAATTGAATGCTGTAATGGCCCATCATGAAGAGAGAAATTTTCTTTTCACATGGTGTAAGTGCAGCTTATAGGTTTCATATGTTATTATATCAATAGTTTTAGTTATCCCATATTTCATGATTTCTCTCTAGACAGCCAGCAGAATCTATGTCCAAGCAAACAACCCTCCAAGTACCTAGGATTGCAATCCTCACCTCAAACACAATCCTCTGCAGCAGTAAACATAGACTCAACAGGACAGGTGACAGGAGGAGACCAAGATCTCAGTAAGGAAATAAAGCACAGCTCAAGATGAAGGCTGCAAGGGCCCACGGTCCGTTCTGCCCAGCCTCATTTGGGTGTGTAAATAGTGGCTGGCAGCCCCACACAACATTCAGATCCACCCAGACTCGCCATTCAGCACTGCTGAATGCTTGCTCAGGAGTTCTTGGCTGCCTCACTTCACAGGTGCCTGTGAGACACTTCTCCGGGGCCAAGGCAAACAGTCGGGCAAGGGGAGCTGGAGAGTGTAAAGCAGCTGCTGGAAGTGGCATCAACCACTAACACCAGCACTGAGAGTGCTCCAGAGGGACAACTGCGGGCTGAAGCTGAGTGACAGGCACTGTGCTAAATGTCTCTGTGGCCACATTTGCACCCTGGCACACCGACAGTGGACCTTGGGCAGTGTGGGCAGCTACCCTGATGGGTTAGTGGTATCACAGTACCCAAAAAGCAAATACGCTTTACAGATTATACCTGAATTATTTAATTCGGTATGTTTGTTATGGGACTCTGAGGGATTTCTATTTCTGGTTATCCATCCAACAGGAAATGTATTCTTACAGGTCATTTAGCACAACTCTCACCTTGTAGGTAAGGAGCTTCCTCCAAATACACCCTGCTACTAAATATCCCAGGCTTCTCTATGTCCATGCTAAAGACCGGGAAACTTAACCTAGAGCAGTACTTTTCAGATTATCATTGTCAGAAAACTGTGAGTTCATTAAGGGCCTGTGTTCAGAAATATCCTTCTCAAACTCAATGCCTCAGACCACAAGCTTTCCCAAGTGT
This sequence comes from Turdus rufiventris, assembly GCA_013186435.1. NCBI lineage: Eukaryota > Metazoa > Chordata > Aves > Passeriformes > Turdidae > Turdus > Turdus rufiventris. Next base: position 130,042 of record PYHW01009667.1, on the reverse strand, counting down.
CCAACCTTACAGAGAGGGGACTGCAGGTTCAGATCTTAGCACCCTTCTCCTTCTGCTTTTTTATCTTGTGTCTTTTTGTTTGTGGGAAGGTGGTTTAGTGCAGCATTTTCAGTAACAAAGCAGCAACCAATACCAAGTAGAGGTGGAGGAACCCACTAGCTTCATTAATTACAGTGCAGGGAAGCACCTCTGGCTGTGACTAGTGAGAATGACAAGAGGTTATATTAATACCATGGAATGGTTTCTAGGATCCCCCATGAGCCTATCAAGGAATTACACTACCCTAGTCCTACATTACCAGGCAAAAAAACTACCTGACACTACAACATTAAATTGATTTTAACATTTTGCTGGCTTAAAAGATACAGTCTACAAACCAAGTATTTATTTTATAAACTTTGATAATCACACAGCAAGTTAGATGTAAAACAGTGTAAAAACCCCAAAGAACTACATTAAAATGCAACTAGGTAATTTATGAATTAGCAATCCACAGCAGAAAAACTTTCCAAACACAAAAATGGACAAAAATATAAGGTTTGAAAGCTGAATCAAAATACAAGAAAAGTCTCCATAACTGAAAGGGTAGGAAATGTTCCACGGCTTAAAAACAAAGTTATCACCTTCAGTTAGAGCCCCTGTTTGCATAGAATATTTATATACTCCTCTTTTTCTCTGAGTTAAAACATGCTACAGGAAAAACACACGGCTTTAAGTGCTACTATGCTAAACATATATATATATATATATGTATATATATTTATATATATATGTATATATATTTATATATATACACATATATATGAACTCAAACATAACTTTAAAAATACATATATAAAGTATATAAATGTATTTCCAAAATTAAAATGTTCCTGGAAATACATTTACAGAACATACATAAATATACAAGTATCTTCCTGAAAATCAAAACGGCATATTTCTGGTTTATGCACTCAGTTCCCATTTTACCAGTCCCTTGCCATGATGTCCTTGTCATTACTCTTCTTCGAAGGAATCCACACAATTGAAGACAACACTCTTAACACCACTCATCCCAATTTCCAGTTACACTTCATGCAGGCTATAAGGTTACATACAAAACTATAACCTTCCCCATTCAAAGGAAGACAAAATCCCATGTATTTCCCAGAGCTAAAACTTGCAAGCTGCTTCTTTCATCTTAGCCCATGTTTCAATTCTGAACCACATTAAAACCTGAAAGCTTGCAAACATGCATTTCAAAGCAGTTTAAGATACCAAGATATTTGCACTGAAATATAAATGCACATTAAAAGCCTCTCTGGATAAATGAATACATTAAACAGGAACAGAACAAAGAAAAATAAAAAGTAAGCTAGGAGAGCGTATGTGTTAGACACCAGAAGACAAAAGTAAGCAAGGAAGACACCAGAGCTCAAAGTAAGCAAGCAGACAGTTTTAATACACCTCAGCATGTACTTCTTCAGTTATTTCAAATGACTTTTTGTACTTTTTCTCCATAAAACAATAATGATTATTTTAAGTTTTCTGATATATTTGAGAATTTATATAGTTATCTTGTCTGTGAATTTCAGTAAGTGGCTATTCTGAGCCTTTCCTTATTATTTACTACAATTAAAAAAAAAAAAGAGGCAACATATTTCAAATTGTCAACATTCGTTTCTTGCTCTTTAAAACATTTTAAAGTATCATGCTGACTCACAGAGCCCACAGGCCATCATGACAAAAAGGAATCCCACATTTGTTAATAACACCAGAGTCAGAATACATCCTATACCCCATCAAACCAAAACAATGATAAAGCAAACTTTCCAGTTTTCTCCACCAATCTCAACTTTCCAATTTGATCTATTATCCTTTTGATTTACCTCAATTTATCTTTTAAGTCATCTCTAGGAACAAATGCAAAATCACATTCATTTTTATCAACTGGAAAAAATTATTTTTAGAAGGATGGCATTCTTGAAACTGGAAAATTTTCTGGTGAGGGATGTTTTGGCATACTTTCGTAGAAGACGTCACACAAATTCATGCAAGGAAGCATGAATACTTCTTACTGCTTACCACTTGATGTTCAGGGATGAGTAAAGTAGTCTCAGTGCTGTTTAGGCCCTGCCAGTGGCATCACGGGAAAAATACAACGTTATTAACGATGATGCAAAGGCTAACTCAGAATTAAAATTAAAGGCTAATTCAGAAGAAACAATGTAGTGCCTGGTTTAAGTCGCTAAAAAGCTCTTCTGAGTGATAGGTGGATTTTCAGTTGAGATAGTCAGAGTTTAAACCAACCTCTACTTCCTCAGAGGAGCTTGGTCTCTAGCCTAGACTAGCAACTTTGACATGGGTCCATACTGATTTTTAAGCATTAGTAATTACAATTTTCGATAAGAGTTAAACAGTATGTATTTCTGATAAGAATTAAATATTTCCATTAGAAAAAATACAGTCTAAACAAGTTGGTACAGATTGCCATTTAAAACTAGTGAAGAACAACTGTTTATAGTACTCTTATCTATTTTGATACCCAAGAGAGAAAATGTACACAGCACAGATGACTGTGCATTCAGAAAAAACGTGCTGCCCCTTACCTAGCTATTTTTTAACTACAAACTGAAATTATACAGTGTACACTGAATGAAAACAAACGCAATGAGACAAATCCTTAAGCTCACAGTGTAAACAAGGTAAATTGGTACCAGGAATTGCAGTTACATCTAATGAGACTAGTGAGGGCTTCCCAGTCTCCAGCTCTGATCCACGCCCAATGAGGCCCTACCATGAAGTTAATTGTACAAGACCTGGGTGCTCACTGTTTTCCTGTATGTTAGTGTGGAGGCTGCTGCAACATCCTCAGGCCAGACTCCATACAGGTATGACAGGAACAGCAAGAGCAGAGGCCTCTGCAGAGCACAGCCATCCTACACACATAGCCATCAGTTCTCTGGGGTCCTGGCCCACCACTGTGGCCCTGCAGCAGTGATGGGTTTTGAGATCAGGTGCTGCTACTGGAATGAATAATGTTTCTCAGTATCTAATTAGTCAACAACTTATCACACTTCTGTTTTGTCTCGCTTTTGTGTGCTTTGAACACAAACCACAGACAGATTTTAACAGTGCAACCAATCAGTGCAAATCCATTATAAAAACACAATAGTTCTCTGTGGAATTAAATTAACAGCTTTCAATAGAAACAGAATACTATCAGTATTTTATTATAGTATCATTTACTGGTTTAGAGTAGTAAAATTTCAGAAAGTTTATTACCCCAAATCCAATTTTCATAAAGTACTATTTATTATTTTTAAAATAATTTTCCACTTTTATTACAATTCTTCCTGAGAGAAACCACTGAGATCCATTCCTGTCCTGGTTACACATCAGGTAATACATACACACATCTTTACATTCTTTTATAATGATGCCATGTCTGGGTTATTTGCTTATCTAAGTAAATCAATAACGTCCTTTTCAGAATGCAGTAAAATAAACAAAAAGATCGATCTGGGTTTTTGCAAGGAATCCCCCTGAGAAATAATGCAAATATAAATAGCTGCACTGTGCTCTTACCATAAGATAGTCTGAACTGGATTTAGAGGTCTAATCCTCCTGACACTGATGCTACTGGAAAAACTTGCACTTTTAGTAGAGAACTAAGGGCTGAGACACTTATGTGGAAAGTCTTTCTCCAATTATACACCGTAAATACTTGCCATGGAAAGTACTGTACAAACTGAACACCAATGAAAGCAGTTTTGCTTTTTTCAAAAAAAAGCTCCTAACTTCTCCATTGTACACATTCCTCCCACCCATGCTGGTACCCTTCCATCTGCTTTTACCCAGTCTCTCCACCCCATACTCCTCCCACCCACTGCTCACCACCTCCTCCATGGTTAGATGCAAATACAGGTTTTAGCCACCCACTGGTCCTCATTGCCCACACTGCAGAGACAAAATTTTACTACATTTAGTGAAACACAAAGGTGTGAGGTGATGACGCACAGCTAGCAAAAGAGTTCTTTGTACATTCCTATGCATTCTGTTAAATGCTTTCCTGATAGTAATGGGATCTTACTCTGTTCAGTATAACTGTCAGAAATCAATTAGCTCAAGTCATTAGGATTAACTATTTTAAAACGGGTGCTCATGCCTTCTCCTGCACATTTCAAGTACTCTGATAGAAACACACTGCTTTTTCATGATACGCCAAAGTCTGTGCACAGCACAAAGGGGCTCCAGCACAGGTAACACATGACATGCAAAACAACAATCAACTCAATCCAACTTTGTTGAGATGAAAACCAAGAAGGCTGGCAGTGATGGCAGCAGTCTTGGGCTGGTCCCTCTTACTCTGGAATCCACCCTCTTTAGCCTTTAATGCACTCTGGATCTCCCAAAAATAGCCCTCGTGCTTTTGTTAGACTTGGAAGAAGTCTTTTTGTACTTCTTTCTAGATTTTGAAATCAATTTTGTCTATCTTTGCAATAATAACAATGGCATTTCATGTTTCCTTACCTGAAGATCCACCCATCTGAACTGAGAAATGAACAAGCACGAAAAGTAATGCACAACACATTCCTTCAGAAAAAATCCCCAACCAATTAATTTGTAACACCTGCAGTACCTGCTGCTCTATAAAAAGAGAACAACCTATGAATCAAGCCATAATTGTGGTAAAATCCATGGCTTTAATAAATTTGCCAATTTAATTCTGCTAACCTGGCTTTACCAAAGATAGCTTGTCCACAGATTTTCTTATGATCAAGTTACATTAAGGAAAATCCTGATTAACATGAACTTTTAGCATTTCACTGATGTGAACTTAAGAGGAAGGTAAAAATTTAATGTATAACTGCACAAAATCAATTCCTATCTCCTTTGTCTCGGGGTGACTTTATGATGCCTGTATCCCCAAATCGTCTGCTGGTGTTGAATATTAAATTCTGCAGCTTTAAGACTATTTCCAGGAGTGAAGTGGAGAAGGAAGTGGTGCAGAGTCGTTATCAGAGACTGCACTTGCTTCCCTGCATCCTTCACACAGACTGTGTTGGCTGCAGTGGATGGCAGGAGAAACTGTTCTTTGCTTTTTGTTAGTTTTTTCTGGCTAGCTGAGGCAAAAAGGGCTCTCCTGGACTGTGGGGGTTTTTTTCCCCCTTTTTCTTGGAATTGTTTGAACCTGCTCTGGACTGAAAACCCAGAAGAGCACTGGGAGCTCACACCTGTGGCACACCAGGCCTGGCATGGGCTGTGACATTTCCCAGCCCTGGAGGGACTGAGAACAGCCTGAGTGAGCTGGGCTGCACCCATGGAAGGGACTCTGCTGAATTTGTCATCTCTTCAGAGCAGTGAGAGGTTTTGTTGCTTGGCGTTGTTCAATTTCATGCTGGGGAGTGCTTTGTCAGTTAAATAAACAGTTTTTTTTCCACTTCTCTCTGAGGAAATACTTTTTCCCCCAAACTAGTTGAGGGCCCCATGCAGAGGTTTCCTCCCAAAACTGCCCTAAACCAAGACACTCCTTACAGGTAGAATAGGGCACAGTTCCT